>LQNS02278148.1:795932-812287 GCA_001587735.2 Parhyale hawaiensis | reverse complement strand
ACATTGGGTTTGTTTTTGTTTTGGTTGCTTCGGGGTTACGCTTTGAGAAATCCTGTCTCATTCACCTCTATAATAACGTAACACCGAGTGAGTAACGCAGCGTAACACCGAGTAACTCTGAGGCAATCTGAATGCGACAGGCCTCTGAGATACAGGAATACAACCACCATTGCAGCTCGGCAACGTGACCCGCGTAATGCATAAAATAAGCAATCAATCTTGAATAGTTGCCCGGTATGCAGACGATTCACACTAACAATGCTCGACAGAAGTCAACTAATATAAAACGTTTCAGGGCGCTGATTCAGCGACCACTAAAATTTAGCGCTTATTCCAATTCATGCTTATTCAGTTTGCGCTTATTCCGGTTCGCGCTAGTTCAGTTTCGCGCCAATTCTAGTCGCGCTCGTTCAGGTTGCTCATGTTCAGTGTTACACCCCTCCAGTCGTCCCGTTTTTGCTTTTTGACTCTCGTGTGCATCGGGCTTTACGACCCTGTTATTTACATTTCACTCAAAAATATTCGTGAATAAACACTTCACAGCAGCAATTTCGATAACATTGAGTCTTTGAGCTCAGTGGTATTTTAGATTGACGATTCTGCACTGTTAGAGATTCTAACAGAAAATAAAACGAAAAATTGTTTGGCGATCGATTGACCAGACATTTATTTTTGCATCTACTCGCTAACAGAAGAAAGTCTTGCATGTGGTTACCTAGCGAAAAAAAAAATCGAAGTTTACCCCACAGAAGCACTTTCGTTAATAATTTCTGTGTTTTACGTATACGGCATAGTAATTGAACAGACAACGTTTTACGTTCTGTTTTGCTGGCAGTGGTTTCCGGGGGCCCTCAGCTGAATTTTTGCCTCCCTTCCCCACTCCAACTAAACTTGTACCGGGTCCCCCGTTGCGTAGATCCGGCCCTGCCTATGTTGAACTAAATAGGCTGCTGTTCTGTGCTATACTGGAACAATTTTAAAGTTAGCTGCTCATTCAACTAAAACTCGAGAATGTTTACAGTTTCTCCATTCGATATATTAAGAAACTATACGTAGTGTTTTTACCACACTTGTCCTTTTCATTTGATAGAAAATACCACAATCTTGAATTAATCTGTTTCTACTGCAGATTATTCATTTATAACAGTAAGTCCATCAAATTCTGATAATTTACGTTATTTTGGCAGAAACAATTTATTTTTTAATAGACTGTTTACGGACAGTTTTTGCCTTTTCAACTGTTATTTTAGAAGTATTTTCTAACAATGTGTTTGATGGGTAGACTGTGTTTCCTAGAAACTTTCGTTAATTCGGGAGAGCATCTATTTAAAAAGTACGGAAATCTGGTGATACGAATGCATTTTAAGGGACTCTCAACAAAAGGTAGTTTGAGATCATTTGTCGTCTCTATATCACCTCTAGACGCAACTGAGTATGGTAAATTTATTTTCGTCACATTTTGAGTCTGTAACCGTGACAGCGGTGGCATTCAGACCAGGGTTGTTTTATATCTACCACCGGAACGTTTCCTTGAAACTCATATACCCAGGGAACAAAGATAATACACTTATTTGACTTTAAAGGAAGCCCCGTTTTTATTATTATTTTTTGTTTTATAATTTCTGCTCATGAGGTTAATCCAGAGGCGTGTTGCAACCAGCATTTCTGGGTACCACCGGTGTAGCACCGGTGATTCTGCAAGTCGCAATCATACCTTAAATGGCGATAGCGACACGCGTTAAAAGTCACTACTCAAAAGTATTTAAATGTAAAGGAAACTCCAAAATTATGCAAATAAGCACCGAGTAAACACCATAGCATTAGAGCAAGCAAATAAGTATGTTTTTTTTAAGCTTACGTCAACAACATTGCAATAATCACTGATATTCATAATAGTAGAGCTTACACCGCTTATCGATAGATGGCGCTCTCATGATAACTTTTTGGGTCACGGTAACCCTTTTTCAGGTTGCGGTAGCCCGATTTGGGCCTGATTACAACATACCTCAGCAGCGTGCATATCATTCTCACCCATGCTTTCTTAAACACTTTTTTTTTTCCTTGCCGAAAATATGATTTCCCTCAAATTTGTACAATTTTGGGATGCAAGGACAACGGTGATCAGTTACACATTTGCCTGGGTAACCTATGTCTTTTAGCACTGCAATATTTTGCGAACAAGTACGTCTCTAGCTTCAAGATTATTCGTTTGGAGCCATTCCCAATCTACAAAGATGCCGTCCCTGTAATGGCGATGACACACGCTAGCCTAAAGCTGATTAAATTCTCGCAAATGTACAAAAAACACCTCCCTATTTACATATCAGAATGGTCTGTTGGTCAAAAACTTCGAGCACCGTTCATCCAAATGACGTTGTCATGGCTACGGACTGAACACCATGATAAAAATACTTCTGACAAGCAGAATAGTATAACAAATAGCTACTATTCAATGCCTTCAAAGTAATGCTAAGTACAATTATATGATAGAATATCTTGAAAATAATAAACCTTTGCTGATCCGAAAGCGAACTGAACGCCTTACCCTCCAATAGATATCTCTGGTGGCCAGGAAGCAAAGAGTGTAATCTAAACGCAGTACGAGATAAATATATAACACTGAATAAAAGATTGAGAATATGTGCTGCATAGTAACAAAGCCAAAATTGTAACAAACATATACGGTAGCTATTCTACTTCAATTAATTAGTAACACATATTCGATGCTTATGTATTATATGCCGATGCCACACGCTATCCAAAAGCACGAGTATCCGTGTTTTGCGCGTGAAATCGGCGTTTAAAAACCTGTACACTCTCGTTTTTGCGCAAAATTCTGTGATGGAGCATGCAGCGTTTTCGCGCTCGGTATCTATAGCAGACTTAGCAGTAGCCTCAGCAGTAGCTCATTGCTTCCGGCAAGTGGCGGTTTGTTTACAGAATTTCGCGCTTTAGACCAGTGAATCGAGCGCGAAAACGCTGCATGCTCCATCACAGAGTTTTGCGCAAAAGCGAAAGTGTACAGGTTTTCAGACGTCGATTTCACGCGCAAAACACATATAATCGTGCTTTTGGATAGCCTGTGGCATCGGCATATAATACATAAGCATCGAATATGTGTTACTTATTAATTGAAGTAGAATAGCTACCGTATATGTTTGTTACAATTTTGGCTTTGTTACTATGCAGTCGTAGTAAATTGAGACCAGTGTTGGGCGTTCTAAACCGCAATGGAAAATACCGTTACCGTACTATCATCAGCGGTGGTTATGGTGAGGATTTTAGTGGTGGTTGAGATTGCCGTGAACAGAAATTATATCCTATGCTTACCTATTCTATCAATTCTTGAACATGTATATTTTTACATCATTCCAGTCTAACGTAGCGCTCCTAATATTCATCGCCCGATCCGCCACTAATGCAAATTGTGTTGGGAAAATTTAACGTTCCTGTAGAGTAGGAAAGCATTTAGTTTTAGAGACGAAAACTTTTGTTCAATGTTTCAAGAATTGAGGGCGAAAAAATGGAAAACTTCAAACGCAACCAAGTAGTTATTTTTTAATTCAAACGAAAACTTGCCTTGGCAAGACTGGAAGTCCCCGATCGCTTATGGTAGTTAGTAAAAACCGGCTCTAAAAATTAAATTTGAATTAACTAGAGCACGTTTCATGGGGAATGCTGAGTGATAGACCAGATAGAGCTTTTGTAATAGCGATTGTAGCTCGCTAGATTGATCTCCCACTCAGCAATCAGGCAAGGTCATCAATGATATACGGTTCACAAAATTAGCTACGCCGCTGCGAGCATCATTGGAATTACGACATTAAAATTTCTCTTTGCAGCCATAGTCGGAGATAAAAATGGCATAGACAGGCATATGATCTGTTAATTCACAGTTGACCTCCCCAGACTGTTGAATTTCGCCCATTATGGTGTTGGACCATATGTGGTCAAGTAGAGCAAATTCAGTATTGATATTGTCAGGTGAGAATTTAGTGGGAAAATTTATAAGAGGAAAGTACCCAAATCCAGCCATAACTGATAAAAATTCTTTAATTGAATTTAGGTTATAAGGGTTGAAAAAGTTTATGTTGAAATCTCCGCAAAACACTGAGGGAATATTTTTAGGAAACTGGATGTATTACGATAAGAAGTCATTATAGGTACAAATAAAGAGACATGGGTGGTCTAGAGAAACATGAAAACTGAACAGATATACTTTTCAATTTCAGTCTAAATGTCAACACCTCGCAGCTGCCAGTCACCATTAACAGATCATCCAATTTTTCAGCATCTCAAAAATTTCTAAATTCACTGTTCTCCCAAGGTGTTGCGATAAATGCTGAATTGGCGATAGCCATCCAAAGAAAACGCTTGATCAATGTCTTCGGTTACCTGCACCAAAAGGTAATCAAACACAGCAACAAACATACGAACGAACGAACAGATCACCACAAAAATTTGGTCATTTACTTTTTATGATGTACCTAACAACTCATGTAAATTTCATAAAAATCCGTCCATAACTTTTTGAGTTATGGAATTGAGAAAAATGAGGCAGACAAACAAGCAAACAAACAGATGGACGGATCTTCACCAAAAGGTAATCATCTGTTCCTCCTAACATACTAACAATCCATATAAATTTCGTCAAAATCCGTCCATAAGTTTTTGAGTTATTTTGGTGACAGACATACAGAAAGACAGAGAGACAAACCCGACGAAAGCATAACCTCCTTGGCGGAGGTAATTATTGGTAACTGCACTGTGCGACTGATATGATAATTAAATATATAAAGAGTTCCCTATTGAATACGTTGACACCTAATCTAATAATTTTTATTCTTTATTTAAGTGAGCATCTTCTATTTCGCAATTACTCGTAGGTATAACTAAAAAGCTATGATATTACCATTTTATTAATTTTTGCTGCAACCGAGGTAAGCTAGTAGCTACTGAGTATTAGTATTAAGATTATATGCATTTACAAACATTTCAGTCTTCTGATGATCATCTCTACTTTGCGGGGAAGATTCGGTTGTACATGTTATCTATTCCCTGTATCATTATTTACCGTTTGCCTGAATTACTAGAAGTAATTATCAAGTCCAGTCCGTTAACAAACGGCCATTATGTAATAATGAAACCTACCTTGTGGATGCTATACCGAGGGCAGCGGCATCAATGGATGCCTGCATGTGGTAGGTTAGTTCTTAGAGCTGTTCACAATCATCCGGATTCCGACCAAGTGTGATCGACCTGCCTGTAACATTCATTACACTGGCCCGTGTTGCAAGGCTTTGTTTTTCCAAAATTCAGTGATTTTTCAACTCATTTAGGATCCTTTTGCATTCAGAATTCAAAATATCGTTAATTTCTTTTAGTCAGGTCTAGACTGTTTCTAAGATATATTCGATTTTATTCCAGTATATTCTTCCAAAGTGGCGCTATTATGTAAGCGATTATAGTCTTTGTTTTGGGCTCAGCTGGTCATGAGTAAACTTAAATTACTACATAGTAATTATCTCCCCCAAGAAAGTAATAATTTTACTGGAGTGTGTTTGTCTCACTGTCCTTCTGTACCTTTCTGTTACGTCTACACAAACTTAAAAAGCCACGACGGATTTTCACGAAATTTACAAGAACTCTTTGGGTGATGAACCCTCAGTAAGTTTTTGTCTCTCTGTCTATAATCTTCCCTTTAGCATTGTGTTGCTAAACGGTGGTCAGAACTCTAGTGCTTTTTGGCTTTTTCTTTTAGCATCGAAAGTGTAAGACTCGTCCTAATAGATTTTATTTGCACAAATGTGGTTCTTCGACGCCATCTAGCGAAGCTCACGTATTTTCAGAAGAAGGCCTATCACGTTCTATCTGGAGTCTCAAATCTGTAACAAACCATGTGTGCAGAACTCCTGTCCATAAATCTGTCCAATATCTGCAATTCTAATTTCCATTCATCAAAGTAGAGATCGCTCGAAACTAAGAAATTGCGATATGGGCAAATATTAAAGAAAAAACACTTTACCTGATTAGCTGCGAGGGTGGTTCCAAATGTAATGCCTCCTATTTCCTAATACAGAGAGTTGAAGAGCTACAAATACGGAAGTGACACCAATAAAATGAGCCACCTGTTGTGCTCCAGAATTTATTTTTCTAATTAGTCACCACCATTCTCAATGTACATTTACCAGCGATGAACGAGAGCCTTGGTGACTCGGTCGCAAAGTTGGCGCCTGCCCAGGAGGTCCATTTTTTCACAGGTGCAATTTCCGTGTTGTTGTTAAGGAAACTACCCACGCAATGCTTCCTGCAGGGGTTCAAACAAGTGAAAGTCTGACGGTGCCACGTCGGAACTATATAGTGGGTGAGACAGTGCCTTCCAGCCGAACTTTGTCACACATTCCGTGGTCTTCAAATAAGCATGTGGCCTCGCATTGTAATGTTACAATCAAAATGTTTCCCTAAGGATGAAAACATAGCTTCCAGTGCACTGATACCCGCATCAAATTCTACACGCATTTCATTCGCTGTTATACATCGATCGGTGCGCATCAGTTGATCTAGGTCCAGTTTGTTTCCTGGGGTAGGGTTTGTGCGTTGCTACCCAGAGCGCACTTTGTCTCTCACATCTCTGTCGCCACTCTGAGATAGACGAACCCATCTCCTAACTGTGCTGACATCAACTGCATAGGCTTCAGTAATTTTCCTCATGACCCTTGGATAATTAATATTGGGATGAATTAATCAGGGAGTAATAATAACGAGAGAACTAGGCAAACATAAGAAGAAAAAAATGTGTGCCATGTATAACGGACCCAGCAGCTTCAGCGCTCTGCATGTCGTTGTCCTGCATATTATTTTCATTCATATATATTTGCTTACCTATAGGATGCAGGCAGGAGTTCATAGTACCTCGTTCTATAAGCTAACTATGTAGAACATTGAAAGGGCATACCCCACCAAAATAAGCAAAGTTAACGAAAATTTCAAACTGGTTCTGAAACTATGTTTTAATTTTTATCAGCGCCCTTTTGTTTTGCCCTTTAAGAGTAAAAACAGGCTCCGTCATTTTCTGGGAGATTCGTCAGTAAATTCAAGAGTTACGGTTTCCCAGGCCCCGCCCATTTCCGGTTTGCGCCCCCCCCCCACAAACTCCCGCTAAACCGGTAGTGCATTGGCTGATATAAACCTGAAGCTCACGCGCGAGGGGAGCCGCAAGGGTAGGTTACCCTCAACAGTGTCCATTTGGGTGCTCTATACGCTACTAATTACTAAGTTCACATATTTTTTTTCTCTCTTTGTTAAATTTGTCTCCAATCATGGCTACTTTCTATAACAATTAAAATAAATGGTGTTACAAGCCACCAAGTATCATTAGTTACAATTATTATTTCAGGCATATGGGGTCAGTTAACTAAATAATTATTGACTTATTATTATTATCATCTAAGGGTCACCAGGGAAATTCTAGTTACACTCTGCAGCCAATTTCAGGTTTATAAAGTTCATGTTAAGTGAGACCTGATTCGGGGTAAGAAAGTGTCCCGATTCTGATTCTAGCCTTTATTCTTTCAGATTAGGTACAGTTTCCCTGCACCATATATCATAAATGATTATTTATCACTTGTGAATGAAAAACAAGCACCTGCCAATTTTAACAGCATTTCTCCTTCTTTGCCTCTTGTGCGGAGTGCGAACTTTTTATATTTTAGCAGCAATCTGCCAGCACGCCAAGGTTCTATTTTTTTTTGTGTGTGTCTGTGTTTGTAATCGCTGCTCTGTCACAAAAACATCCCAATAGGATCTCTTGCCATGTTCATCACTCACATCACCATGATTCTCCGTAAACAAAAAAAAAAAAAATCAACTGAACTGAGAGTTAATCACATAAAATGGAAATTTTAGAGAAAAGTTACATCCTATATGATGACAAAGACTCAGCATATCATTCACAACTTTCACACAATTTTTTGAAGGATGTTTCCTCAGGAAGTTACCGTATCATAAATTTTCTGTGAAAACGAAGCCTAATGCTGCGAAAACCATGCCTAATTTTGCCAAAAAACATGCTTAATTCTGCAGAAACCATGCCTAATTCTGCAAAACCATGCCTATATATCTGTAAAAAAAAACATACCTAATTCAACAAATGAAGGCCAGAAATGGATTTACTACATAATTGTGCATATAAAAAATTGTCCCAGATTTCTTAAGTGTTACACAGTTTTATTATTTTCTTACGGATTACAGCACCACAGTAATTATTGCAATACTGACTTACTGTCTCCTTCGTTTACTCGATATTTATACAGTGTCAAATAAATTTACGTATAAGCTAAATAACAATATAAAAATTGTATAAAAACTGCAAATTTCTTCATTTCTTCTACTTCATTATTTAATTGTAAATTAAGCATTGTTAATAAATTTTTATATGTAACTTTATTATTTACTGGTCATCATCATTATCATTGGAATCTACAGTGGCTTTTATGCTTATGAATATTCATAGTGAGATATTTCGAATGCGCTTATTTTTAAAACTCTTGGGCACCTTATATAGGTATACTATCCTCCGGTTAACTAAGCTTTGAAAATATTTTTTAAGAACCCTTACCATTCCATCAAGTCCACGAACTCTCATGTCCACAAAACTCATAAAGTTGCTTAAGATCACATAAATCAGCTCAGTCTCCAAGCTCACGATGGAGCTCCCATGATTGATCAATTTTGGATTTATACGGACAGACAGACAGGCAAATAACTCTCTAGAACATAGCAAGGATTTTTATTTCACCTTCTTATCATACTACAATTTGCATGTTCAAGAAAGTTTCTCTAGAGTAAGTTTACAAATTTTTCTTTGTAGTATTTATAATTAGTTTATAGCAAATACTATATTTCTAATCCTAAGACGTCATTTTACCGCGGTAAGTAATGAGTTTTGTTCAGCTTAGTTTTCCTATATAATACACTGTGTGACTCAGTTACAACTGATCCTTATAACCCTACAATTAACGGCGCCATTCTGCAAACTGAATGCAACTTTAACATTCATTATTAAACTTCATAAATGGTAACTGATGTAGTTAATGGTAACTGATGTAGTTTCCACCAGCAGTAGGTGATACATTTCACGATCGTAAATCAACGGCCTTGGCATTAGGAATAAATTCCTTTAAATCATGTGTATCGTATGGTTCTCGCAACTTATCTTTGTGTATTTTTGATTTTTGAATACACGATAGAGATACGTAAATTTAATGAAAAATGCACAGATATTATACCACTTTTCGTCTTGCTAGACAGTGTAAAAGCTTCGAGTGTAGACCACAGCCGCTCGCAAGTCACCGTATCACCATATTAAAGCCGATACTTATTAAAAAACAATAAAACACACGCTATACAGTACACTGTACATATAAAATAAAATGCAACGTCCATCCGCCCCCAAACATCGTCATTTCTTCCAACTGCTGGTATACACGCGCCCGCCAAAAGAGAGAGTTTCCTCAGCTAATGTTCCGAACTACCCAATAAATGTGAGATGCCTTCTTGGATATTTTCTGGTGCGAGTGGGACTATTGATCTGTAACATTTGTATATATATATATATTTGTCTGTCCACCCAATAAGTGGTCGAAGGAGTTGAGTAATCTTCATATTTCTTTGTAAGGAGTTTGGTGGGTTGACCTAGATGTGACCCATGCCCAAAAACTAGACCTAGCTGGCCATAAAAAATGACGGCGTTGAATTTTCTCCACCGCGGCAGATTGTCTGGAGAATGGGGCGTTCTATTTCTTCCCTATGTTATTATTGAAGAGCTAATCCATGGAAAGAATACGGCTGTGCCCTAGCCTCATTCATTAAATATGACTTCGTCGAATTTGCCCCTACCGCTGGTGATGGTCTTACACCACCGGGGCATTCTAGTTTGGTATGTTAGTGGGAAAGCTTGATTAAGTTTTGGTGATAATCAGTCAAACTTTGCTTGCTTGGTTATTTATCTGTTTTTTTTCTACCCCATAACTCAAAAAGTTAAGAGCGGATTTTCATGCTATTTTCAGGAAACGTTAGGAATAATATCAGACACTGATGGCTAAATTTTAGTGATACGTTGATACTTTTTCCGTTTGTCTTTCTGTTTGTTCATGTGTTTTAGTTGCAATAGCCAAAAAGGCATAAATAGTTCTTTTAGTTCTTTTTAAATTTGGAGGAAATGCTGGAAACGTTAGGAGAAACAAGTCACATAATTATTAGGACGATGCGTTTCTCAGTTTTCTTTTTGTCGTTTGGTTTTCAGAGCATAGCCCAAAAAGATATGGTGGGATCTTCATGTATTTTGTAGGAGTCGCTAGAAACGTCACGATAAAAAGTTGATCAACATGAAAATGTAAATGGTAGACAGATATACAGACAGGCGGATCACAACCAAAAGTCAGTCCCTTGTTTCTGGCAATATTCCTAATAGTTCCTGTGTACTTCAAGAAAATCCGTTCATTATTTTTTCAGTTATTTAGCTAATAAACAGACAGAATAACAGTCAAACAAATCCCGACAAAAAAAAAACATTATCTCCTCGGCGAAGGTACTTCTTGTGTCTAAAGATAAGAGCAACAGCGCATTACCTAAAGCAGTACAGCTGCGGCACGGCGTTAATCAAAGACAGTCAGAGGACTAATTTGACTATTTCAGTAATGTTCATATGTATACTGTTAATTAAAGCGTTACTGCACTTCTCATATCAGCCCTCCATCACTGTTTCGCCACAGGGATAAAGCATACGTCAAAAACTCTATGAATTATTTACTAAAATACAATAATACGTTTTGATATCATCGAAAATACTGTCATGGCTAAAACTAAAGTATTGAATGTAACAATAGGAACATTTGTAACAATATAAAAATATCAGGATACATTAGAGAATACAATTTTATTGCTTAAGTTCTTATTATGACTATGCGACCGTCTCATCATCGCTCTGCTCACCTTCCAATTTTCCAATACGCAGCAGGTAACCCTAAAAAATCTACTGGCCGCCCCAAAAGCTGTGTTATTATTTTAGCATCTAGGGCGGCCACGAATGTTTCGTTTACAGGGTTGCTGGACGACACTCCAATGTTTGATATTCTCTGTTCCTACACGAAGAGAGACATTAACTACGAGTATACGCATATAGACCTAATAATTATAGCTTGTACCTGCAATCATCCGCGTCCTAATAAAAGCCGCAGCTACGGCATTTTAGGGGGCATTGCTCCTGGTCCTCTCGCTGAGGGCCCCCCGTATGAAGGGAGGAAATATATACAATAATATGCGTCATGCGTATATATAATTTGGCAGCTAAAGACACGTTCGATTGGGCACCGAAATTGAGATTTTGAGGCTTAGTTTGTCCGAAACTTCAGCCAGATGCTTTGGCTTTGCCATTTTGAATCGAGTTGAAAGTGATAAAACCTACGGACTTGCATCGAGCCGCGGCAGACAACGTTACTTTACGGATCACGATTAAGTTTCTGTGACTCGCAAGCGACCGATGAAAGGTCAATGCTTGAGGCTCAGTTCATCGGGTCGAAGTCAGCGCACCTGAGGTTTCCGATAAATCAAGCCTCAAAGGCTAAATTTTGGCGTCCAATCGAATGCACTCTTAAAATGCCATAGTTTTTTTATACACGAAATCAACCGTCTATGGATAAGACCGGAATCACTTTAGGGGCATTAGGGATCGCTGCCCCGGGCGCCCGTGCTATGGAGGCCTCCCTTCGGAGTATGAAAAAAGAACACAACAATATGTTATGTGCATATGTAGCCAAAAGCTATACCTTGATCATAGACCGCAGCAGTACTTGACTCCTACGTCCAAAAGTGGTCTCTGACGCTGGCGGCCAAAATGGGAAAAATGGGATTTTCTCAAGAGCTATTATGATCATGTCCGGACACGGTCATGCAGACAAGCGCCCAAGTGCGTCCCCGCCGTATCCAAGATACCTTCTCCGCAAGAAAAATGTTTGGGTACCTTGGAATGAAAATCCCAATTTTCCGTTGCCGACTTTTGGCCGCCAGCGTCAGACCTGCGAGTCAAGTACTGTTGCGGTCTATGCCTTTACGGTTACGAAGGCTCCAAACGTTACACGTCCCACGTCTATCGTGATGTAAATCGGACTTGGGTTTACATGCGTAGTTCATTCACTAAGATGCAATTTATGCCCAGGTGTTATCGATTGGCACCGCCGCAGCGTCAAGTTGCTCTAAGCTTTCTAGGCTTCACCTGTCCGGAACTTCACGCAGGTGCCGTGGCTTCAATCCCTTCGTAGAATTTCAGGTGTTAGTCAATAGCTGTTTGCCCTTGAGTAAACCGAAAACTCAAGCCTGCGCCGTAATATAGAGTTTTCGGCCATGTTAAAGCCAATCAGGCTGCAGCGAATACACGGCATCAACGCGATTAAAAAAATCCAAACCATCTGTAATGTTTGAAATTCTGGATAATTGAAGAATAGAGGGCTTAGTTTAACTTAACTTAACCAACTAAGCAGATCGATGAAACCTTTGGATGAATTTATACATTACACTTGACATAATAATGCAGCACAGGACAACGCTTCGAACCAGAGACATGAGGGCAACTGCATTCAGTATTGGACGCAGCCCTATAGAGCAATCTTTGCAGGACCTCGGGACGCTTTTGACTGATGGGTGAAATTAGGATTTTGAGACATAACTTGTCCGGACTTTCAGAATGGAGCGTTGGCTTTGCTATTTAAGTGGCGTTGCAAGTGTTAGAAGCAAGACGATTACGTTGAGCGAGGCAAAAAATTCCCTTTTTTCGGTGCAAGATTAGGTTTTTAGAAGTCTATGGGAACCGATTAAGTGTCAGTGCCTTAAACTTGAGTCAACGGGCTGAAGTCAACGCCACTATCGGAAGTTTCATAGAAGTCAAGCTTCCAAATCTTACTTTTGCTCTACGATCGAACGAGTCCTATGTAATATGCCAGCATTTGGCTATATTGTTACCATAGTACTACGCACTGGCCATAACATAACATCGGTCCGTACAATTAACTGCATGATGAAGAACAAGAATGGTTTTTATAGATCAAGTTGTTTAGGGGTTACTAATATATAATACCATTATACTCTACTACAGAATTTAGATTGATAAAGAGATGTCTTCGCTGTATACATACAGTTTGTGCGAGAAGGCAGTGACGAAATTCATCAAAACATATACCTAAAACTTTCTAAGCCCTACTATTGTGAATGTTGATATGCATCTGTTGGTCAGAGACAACGTTTGAACATCTTACTGAAGAACTAACAACAAGCTTCAAGGACTGTAAGCAAATCGTTTATAAACATGTAGCTAGCAAAATATAAAGGACTACGAACAAGACTTGTACAAAAAATTGTTATACCCGTAGTGCGGCGGATACTAGGGTATCTGTTACTAACTGAATGCTTAAGTAAACGACATCTTTCCGAAATAACGTTGAAAGCAGAATTTACCAGAAGCAACCTTGTGCTGTTACACTGAGCGTGAAATCTGTTAATACAAGTATTGATTAGGTTTCAACAGCTTGACAATTTCCACTACAGGTGAAATAACTATAAGAAAAGAGCACGAGCGAATGCCTTGCTTGGACCCATTATTGTGTCTTTTTGTCATCAAACTTATGTTTTTGATATGAAATGCACTATAACTGGAGTGTTTCATCAAGAAGTATTTTAATGATGGTATGTGTCAGTTGAACTCAAGGACGAGAGCTGCGTTTGACTAAGATACTGCAATAATATAATTATCATCAGTGTAACTGATATACACTGATTACGCGAGAATCACTAAGTAAACAAAATAAAACGAACGTCTTATGCCATAGCAATTTTTTTTTAGTGTTTATATTATATTTAAAGTCAACACTTGTTTCTTCAGGTATTGATGAAAGAACTACGGACAAGGGTGAGGCGCGTGGTGATAACACTTTCTGGGGTACCGGTGCTACACCGGTAACCCAGCTGTTCAGAAATTGTGTCACGGTCATGCGCAACCCAAAAAGAGACGACGACGATGGCGACACGGGTTACGTAACAGCTCTGAAGCATTCATCTCAATTTAAGGGAACATCGGGCGTAAACAAATGGACAATTAAACTCTGGAGCTCCTAGAAAGTATGCATACAGGCATACTTACGCAGAGCGTCGTATAGATGAAGCTGTCATGAACACGAAATTCTACATTTATTCAACTGACATCGCTCATCGACAGATGGCTCTTTCGCAACCGTACTTCGGGTTT
This sequence comes from Parhyale hawaiensis, assembly GCA_001587735.2. Taxonomy (NCBI): domain Eukaryota; kingdom Metazoa; phylum Arthropoda; class Malacostraca; order Amphipoda; family Hyalidae; genus Parhyale; species Parhyale hawaiensis. The sequence goes on along the minus strand of LQNS02278148.1, from coordinate 797,994 downwards.
CGGTTGCCATTTTTCTGGTTGCGTTAGCCCAACTGGATTGTGATTACAACAGGCATATGTATTTCTGACAATCAACTTCTAGAAAATGGGTTTCTACGGTTAGTTGAACTGACCTTGAGAAATTTTTTTCCTTTTTAACATAACGACCTCAAACTGAAAATCTGTTCAAGCTTACGTAAGGAATGTTTTTATGTACGAAACACACAATTGAAAACGTCGGTCAGTGAAAAAAAAAACATTATTTATAAAATAAAGACATATTGCATCTTCTCTACGATCTGAGATTCCGTGACAGACAACATAACATTATTTAGAATCCATCGAGCAACTAAAGCACAAGAACGCTAAATTTACAGTAAATCTAGCTACAGATCTTTACTTGATTGTGGTCGTAAAGTACTTTCAGATCTTTATTTATGTGCCCATTATGTGGCGCACGACACGTGCCTTATGTTGCACTGAGCAGTTTCACAAAAATATGGAGACAATTTTTGTGAAACTGCTCAGTGCAACATAAGGCGTGTAATTAGTAAAAAAAAACTCATGTTTCTTCAGCGTCGCACACTAACCGTATGCTTCCCAGTCTGTTAGTTTACTACAAGTGTTCTACGTTTTAATTTATCTATTTCTATGGGAGTAACGCTTATGTAGCGGAGGACTACAGTCTGCGCAGATAGGGTTAAAGAAACGCTTGCTTCGCCTTCTTTGGTCCAAATAATCTATCTCGATACGTTTTAATTAATTTTTGGAGCTCCTTCCAAATCTCCAGAAATGAATTTTCAGCCATTTAAATAAAAAATAGCTTGTGGTTTACCTCTGAATTATAAAGCAAAATAAAAAAATAGGAAGCTAGTGCTTGAAGTTTCAGACAAGTGAAGTCGATCTCACCAGTTAATTTCGTTTAAAGCTGGAGAATGGAAGGCATATATTAATCCGAGACTCGCTTAAGAAACAGAACATTTTGTCCTGAAGAAATTCAAATATCTTAGCGTTCAGTATTTTGTGGAGCTGAATGCAAGCGCTTAAAGGCAACTAAAAGCATACGAATGACAAAAGTTGCATATCCATAGAACAAATCCACCCCCTCCTCCTACCTGCTCTGTCGCGGCTGTATTTTCCAGCGCATTTAATTTTCTAGCCTGCCAGAATTTCAAACACCTCGTAAACTTACGCGTGTCGTAACTATGCAGATACGGGAGCGAGATCACTAAAGTAAGGACTGATTTTTTTCTACTTAATCTAACAAATTGGTTTCCTTTTCTTAGTAAAACATTGTGTGAAAGCTATAACAATTTTTACTACAATTTGTTTCTGTGATCGGCGCAACAGGTTCAGAAATGATTGTCTTAAGGAGTTGCAAAACTACAAAGCAATCGTTTTTGGCACAATGTCAAATATTGCAATGCTGTGATTAATATGATGACTTATCAGTATATTTCTCTGGCAGCGTGAAGGACAAAAACTATTTGAATAATGTATTTGGCAATTAAGCGGATATTACGACGAACGGCAGAAATGAAATCGTTATGTTTCGGATGCAACTTTCGTTATTGGCGCACATTTGGGTTAGACATGATCGCACTCCATATAACCCTCTATAACTCTTTTCTTACGTCATCCATACTTTAGTTGGAATCAACAATTATTGGAAACATGAAGAGGTAATTTGGCGAACAAAACTGCTTCAGGACTGCTTCTTCCATTTTCTCCACTTCCATGTAAAAAACGCAGGAAGATCATGCAACGGCAGGCTGCAACCAATCAGCTAAACATAGAAAACGGTACAGGCAGCAACGTGATCAGGAGGGACTGAAGCAAAGGGATGGGACCCGTCGGGAGCTGTGTAGTCCGCTATTGGAGTTTCATACAGCACTGTGTAGCCCAGGAGGTCATCACACACGTACTGGAAAGGTATAAGATCATGTTAGCTTTAATAACATAATATAGCATGCGTCTACATTGGCTCGGTGTAACATTTAATTGCAGGGATATTTGCAGGCTTTTTGAACTCTCGCCTGTCCGAGACGCCTCACGGAAAAGTTGGCGGCGGGCTGTAGGGCTC
>LQNS02278148.1:754792-795906 GCA_001587735.2 Parhyale hawaiensis | reverse complement strand
AGTGTATCCTTCTTCATTTAATGCGCTTATTTGACCCTTTTCCTTTTCAGATAACCCACACTGTCTTCCCATGCTAAGAAATGGGTTAATTTCCAAATATAGAGGTTACAAGGTGGCGAGCAACTGTCCAATAAGGCGACGCCGGTTTGTTTTGATATTCTTCTTCTCTAATCTGGATGTAGTAACCCGGAAATGTAATTTTTTTTCAAGTTGTCCTATCTTTACTTCCACCCAAATTCCAACACAAATTTATAATTTTCATCATAAAAGTTTAATCAAATAGTTTATAGGGAAACTATGATAAGATATAGGTAACTAGTTGAAATAAGATTGTTACGTCAAAATTTCACATGATATGGCGTAGTATTTTTTAAGTTATCGAAAAATTCTGAATTGTCCTATCATTATTGCCACCACTTTATATATTCATGCCGAAAAAGAGGAGCTAGTTCATAAATTGTGCATGGTATTATAAATGAGGCGGAGCTTTTTCTTTAAAAGGATCTAATGAAGCTATTTAAAGGAGAAAATTAAAAAAATCACGATGGCCATGCATTTTACGAAGCTTGCAGAGTTGGAGTCCGAGAGTCAGACCATGTATGTGGAACAGAAATCGCAGTGGGAAGCTGAATTGAACCAAGAAATAGAGTTGATACATATGGGCATATTTTATTAAGATGAGTTGGAGTAAAACAGGTTGGAGCAGGAGTCGGAAGCCCAAAAGATCAAGGAGCTGGCTTCGGGCTATGTTCATCCAACTCTAAGCCCTGCATTGTATAAGTTCAACACTATCACCTTCTTGGACATTAAAATCACCAACTTACCCTGGTTGCCGCAGAAGTGTTAGTGGTAAAAACAGCCTTGTACTGGCGCTCCCGGGCCAGCTTAATGTTTTGCTCTTCCATTGCCTTGATGAGTTCGATGTTTTGTTTGGGGGACAGGTCGATATGGGTGCCCATCATGAATGAATGAACCACTTCGCCCACGTTTTGCGGCAGTTTGCATCTAAAAAAAAAGACGCAACGAGTTTATACTTTTTCCTCAGAACGCTATAAAGCACCACAGTAGCTACACCAAAAGTATCATCGCTTAATTAAAAAACATCAAGGATAGAGAATAATAAAACCATCAATAATGTAAATGTAACATCAGCACAAATACACCCAGCATAATTCTACGAGCGAATTGATAGAAATAAAGATGGAGACTAGAGGTACTGCTGTTCAATTAGAAATATGTAAAACTAAGTGCCGTTGTATGGTTTCAATGTGGTCGATCTGGGATGCTGGTACGACTGTATGCATGTAAATTAGGTTATGCACCTATTCCAGCTCAGCCCATCTTATCTTGATTACACGTGTTTTTGCGCATACAACCTACATGTACGAATAGTTAAACATGTTATGCCTGCGCCATTGTTCACGAAACACCGGAAAGTCCTAATTATTATTTTTATGAATAACACTTCATGTTCAGGTCACCACGGAGGGGTAGAACAATCCAAGTGAAGCTTGCAACACTGGGAAACTCGCTTAGCCTTCCAAGGCTCACGGTAAGAAGGCTTCCTGCACTGGGAATCCACGTCCGAGTCCTCCAGCATCCCACCATTTCAGTATTTTTGCGCTTCCCACACCCCTCATACGAGTCACGGCCGGGCACCACAGTTCCCGTACATCAACATGTTCTTTGCAAATTATCCAACTGCCCAACTGCGGGCCGGGGCTCCTTGACAGCTGACTTAAACGCTAGCAGGCCAATACCCCCGAAAGCCGCCGCAGGCAATGAATTTCAAACCCCAACAGACCAGGGCACGAGGCACCAAATGAACCGATGAACTCGTCATCTAAAACTCTCCAAACTGAAAGAGCGTGCATCAACCGCAGCACGTGTAATGCTATCAAAGACCTTGAAGGCAGGGACAGAAGAATACAACCAATTCCTCTCATTGTTGCACATCTAATAAAACATGCAGAATCCGGCCACCTCTCGCCTATGGGACAGATTCACCAGATCATTTTCGGAACACACCGTGCTGGCTCAAATAAAAAGTCGGTCCAGCAGACGCAAGTGACTGTTAGTAGCTGAAGTTCAGACCGGTGAGCAATACTCCAAAACAGGAAGCAAAAAAGTTTAAAAGCATCTGCGGACAACCTCCCTGTCACCAAACACAGAATTCACCTTACGCAGGAGCCCAATTTTACCGGAAGCACGTGTCACCAGTCGCCTAATATGCGGCTCAAAAGTAAGTTTCTCATTAAAGAAAACACCGAGAATCTATAAGGAGCTAGACTCCTGAAGCAAAGTGTCATCTATCTTCAGGTGGGGATGCTGCGGTAAAAGTGTCTGAGACCGCCTGACAATAGTAGACCTGATCTTACTGACATTCAGCTTCATACTCCACGGTCAGCACCATGCTCCAATGCGCGATAGATCCCTATTCATAAAGTGCTGGCAAAAGTCAAGTGCCATCATGCACTTTAACAGCTATATAACGAGCCTAGATTTTAACCTGACTTGGAAAGATGTTTCTTGATAGATCAGGCGAAATTATTTTATTTAAAGTACGTCACCCAACAGCTGTTGTAAGGCAAGGAAAAAACATATTGATAATCTATCGGAAGATCCTTTACGATAGTAACGGCTGAACTGGGCACATACTTTGAGGTAGGCCACATACTGTATCGGAACCAATATGCCGCATATCTGGACGAGGTGCAGCCTCTTTCGCTTTAGGGAAACGACCGCGCAGTTTCGCAAGGGTCCGCCTTTGGGTGGACCGACATCACCGTCGGCAGACTCACCTCACGTTGGACTCGCACTGCTCCAGAAAGTCGAAGGTCCAGGTAAGAGGATAACCAACTTCCACCGGAGGTTCGGCGTACAGATCGAAGTTCAGCGAGCACGCCACGATGCGCTCGGTTGTGTCCCGCACTGCGAAGCTGCTTGTAGAACAGATAAGTGAACCATTAACACGTACGAATTTTCTGAATTCTCAGCACTTTATACTGAACGTATTTCACATTGCGGGCTTTCAAATAGGCTACACGCCTCTGCGCTCTACTGAATAAAGATGCCTAAAGCCTATTAGCTAAATGGTCACATCCATACCCTCGCGGCTAACGAAAGGTTGAAAGCAAAAAATAGATTAATGTTTGCACATATTAGGGGATTTACTGTATTAAGTATCTAAGAAAATTTGAGAGGTTTTATAGAGACATGTCTACCGAAATATGCAAAAACTTCTGGATTTCCTGATATTTCAATCGTTCAAGGCCGTTAGCAGCTCTCTGAACACCGGGATTACCTAAGGCGTTGCAGGACTAGATCGTTGTAGATACCGTGCAGCGGAGGGTAGAAGTCTTCCCTGGTGGCTCTCGTAGCCACCTCCATGTCGCTCTTCATTGAGAAGCTTGCGGCCAACAGCCTGCACAGAGGGACGGAATTTGCATCATTACCATTATTGTGACTGCACACTGCACAGCCTAATGCAGCTGGTACGAGATATTTCACATGTATACAAAAGCTCTAATTTTATCGTTGGACTCATCTAAATTCATTTCGTGTGTGAAATGCATTCACTTCTCCAGTAGACTAGGCAAGCATCACAGTTGCCATACAACCAACCAATAATGAAGTCATCCACAGAGAACGTCCGGGCAAGCGTACAAGAAGCAGATCCTGACCAACCAGAGTCCTTTAGATCAACAAGAGAAATTCAAAAAGTTGAAGAAGTAAGAAGCTCACTTCACAGACGACTAACTTCAGTGAAAATGCCATTAAGACAAAGCCTCTGCTGTAACAGTTCTACTACACACAGAGAGGCTCTCGATACTACGACTGATATACTGTATCCCAATAGTCCGGTATACTTCACGTATGGTAGACCTGTAGTATATAAATGCTAGTGGTCATGAACACGTTGTTATCTCTTGACACTAAATTTTTGTAACCGCTGACTTACTCAATGATTTCCTCCTTCATCTCAGGCTCCAGCAAATGGTAGGTGTAGGTACTGCAGGATGACGGCGACTGCACACCGTCTTTCAGAGCGGCCATTTTCTTGGCCACGGCGAGGAGGTCAGCGCCGTCCAAGAAGTCACTCAAACCTTAAAATTAAAGGAAGTTTAGATAAAACAGACACTGCCGAAGATGAATCCAAATTTAGGTTGAAATGTAACGTCACATTGGTGAAAATAAATCGAATGTACAATACATTAAAGGGAGCAAATCGAACTGGCAGTCAATGTAATAGGTATAGTCAGTTTAACCATTAACCGCAACTGAGTGATCTACATGCACTGGTTCGTGTTGCAGGTTGTTGCTTGCTGGCTCAGAAGGCTACACGGCTGCATTCAATCATAGTTTGTCACACCTATGGCATCAGCGATGGAAGGCCAATGCAATAGCTACGATATCCAAGACTATTTCGCTTCTGGTTAAGGTCAGTAACCCTGCATTAGCGTCTGAACGCCGGAAATGCCGACTTACAAGTTCAAGCGCGGCAAGAATTAATCTGTCTGGCAGACAGGTTCTATCCACAGTACAAACTAGCATGTGCGAGTCTGATGCGCTAACAGACGCCGCTGCTGGTAACCCTGTAACTCAACACCGTCACTGCCCTTACAACTGCACTACTACGTCTAGTCTACTCACCAATGCTGTGGCCCATATCTACTAGCGCCGTGACAACGAGCACAGCGTTAAGGGAGTTGCCGCCCGACCGGAAGAAGTTGTCGGTAATAGAAATTCTGTGGCCCGCCGAGCCCCCCAAGACCCGACCCACTACCGTCAGCAGGTCCCGTGCCAGGTCCTGCAGGTCGTCCGGCACACCTGTCAGATCCACTGTTGAGTTCTCTGGAACATGATGAACACAACGTCAGCACTAAACTGCAATCACCCTAGAAGTTATTGATATTTTAAAATCACGAAGAGTTACTCATTATAAATAAAAAAGCATAAGACTGTTATTGATACATGAAATAAAAAGCTATGAATGGTTATCGATATTTATTAGAGAGCCTCTAAAAGTCATTGATATGAGGTAAAACACCAGAGGTTGTCATTACTGATGAAAAGCTACGGAAGCTTATTGAGAACAATTAAAAAGCCACTTTATTGCTTTGCCGTACAAGCTAATATTCACATACTTTTTTTCCATTATAAGTAGATGTTTGGAATAGTCTCGATGGCTCTGCCCCTGCTGGTGCGAATATAGGCAGGTTTAAGCAACTTATGAACAGAGTGATTCTTTGATCTCTAATTTTCTCTATTTTTTCTCTTGCTGGGCTGGTTGCGTGGGGTTTGATAACCGTATGAAGTTTTCTCCGTTCTCACGTCGCCAGTCTGGTGCATCCTAGTAATAATAATAATAATAATGACAACAATTATTTAGAAGAAACCTTTTAGGTATCAACTGAAGGGTTTTCTGATCCTAGCCTATTCAGTGGCACGCCCTAAACTCTACGGAAAATAAGAACAGGATTTAATTAACTCTTGCATTCATAATCTATTAGTAATAGTTAAAGGTATCATTGACTTGTTTGATGAAGTCGAGATCGTCTTAAGCTTTACCTCACGTAGGAACAGCATTACACTGTACAGTATAAGTAACCGTATATGATCACTTGCTCAGTAAAGGGTTAACACTAGCAATGTAGTGGCTCACCTTCACACGAGGTCCTGTAGTCGCCCAGCAGTTTCTGTCTGTCCACCTTACCATTCACCAGCAGAGGCATCTCGCTCACCCGCACCAGCTGCCCAGTCGAAATTAGTAAACAAATCGAAGACAATAGCAAACACAGTTGTGTTTTTATCGGGTAATCCAGGAAGTTATTGCACTTGTCTGTCAGACAAGTCCTAAAAAATATTGCAAGAATTTTCAAGTTTCCTGATGTTTTTTACTATTTTTTTGTGTGTTGTTAGCCAGTTGGTTGATCGGTGTGTTCAGCAGTGAATTTTTTCACATTTCCCCTCTGTTTTTTCATCAGGTTCCTGTTCTTGTTTTTATTAGTTTATCTGCCAGTAAATTTCATGTCACGGTTTTAGAAGCACAGAAAACATTGTAGTTGTAGTTTATCCGCCAGTACGCTTCGAATCACGTTTTAAAATTTACAGACGCTGTTTATTATTTTACCTATTCATCTGTCTGTTAACTTCACATCACTTATAAGAAAAACAGAAAACAAGAATATGTATATCCAATGCGCTCAGATCATGGACATTTCTGCAGTCGAGACACTTAAGCCCTTGCATTTTGATTCTTTGTACCTACCATCATTATCATGAAAAACACTAAAATGTGGTGGGGGAAATATCTAAGAAAGATATAAATCTCAACTGAAAATACATGAAGAAAATAAATTGTTCCTACCAAAACAATGTAAAAAAATGTACAAAAGGGAAATCCTGGTCGCTCGAGATTAAACTCGTACGTCATTATGTACGTATTTTCTCGAAAGCCGTCCCGTATCTCTAAATTCTCGTATGGTAAGACACACTTTTCTCAATGCACTACTCTCATAAATTGATGCTTTTGTTTGGGCGTCATAGGAAAGATGATAGTGATGCATTTCCCAGGTGAAATCTCCCATGCTCACCTCTTTTAATTTTTAAAATCAGAAATCAAGTAAGAAGTGGAATGCATTCTCAACAATAATAACAAGGAGAACAGAAGGAACATTTGTCAGTATTATTTGGCTCTATGTTTTGATAGCCATGACTTTTTCACTGGTATAACAGTAATTCTAATGTTGATACCATTACGGCAGAACTTTTCAAACAGAGACATCTGTAGACGGAGCAGGTTTCTGAACACGAGACGTCTCAAAACGGTAAAATTCCAGAAAATGCAGACAGCGTCCCTCGCCGTTTGTAAGGTACTGAGGTAACAACTGATGCCATATATCTATTAAGTAACTAGCAGAATTATGTTGTAAAGCTTAATTCAAAAACTGAAAGTATACATACTACAGTATAACTTCAGGCTTTCCTTTGATATTAGCTAAAGAAAACGTTTCGTGAATGTATGGGAAACAGGCATGCTATAGAAATTACATAGAAATAAAATCTCTTATTGAAACGGAGTAAGTATTTTTGTCAACTTTTTACAAGTTATACCGTACTCTTTATCAGTACTATATAATAATTCTCGTCGTGTTTTTATCTATTTATTTATTTATATATTTAAATCTTTCCTGTCACGCTCTATGGGAATAAGATAGGAGAAAATTCAGATTTCAAAATGTAAAAAAAGTTGGGTACCTTGCAATCTTTTTCTTCAGTATTAGATAGGGGAAAAATAGAACTAATAAGATAGGAGNAAAAAAAAGTTGGGTACCTTGGAATCTTTTTCTTCAGTATTAGATAGGGGAAAAATGAGGAAGCCCAAAAGACGGCGGGGGTTTTGGTGAAGTGTTAATTTTTTGCCGTAATTTATAATGACGGCACGGGCCACTAGTATGTAATATAAACAGTGCAGACGATGATATTGCCCTATCAGAAGTTCACATGTAGTTATCAGCTATCTAAGTACTGGGGTGGCATCGAGTAATGTCAATAATAGCATATAATATCCTGATTACACTATAATTACAGATTACCATAGCAGAAATTTATGGACGGTTATCGGATATCTTCAAGGATGGAATCGATAATTAATATCCGAAAATAACCTTTAATTTCCCATCTGGGTACGAGTCCCTACCTTAGGCCGCATGTAGGTGACCAGTCGGGCAGCCAGGGCTTCTTCCAGCAGCTGCTCGTACTCCTTCGCCTCTGCCGGGTCGCTGTTGCTGCAGTAGAACGCTACTAGTGCCTGGAAATTTGGAACGCGATAACGTACCCTTACATCAATTGTTAACGATATCTATATTAATACCAGGCTGTGCTACCGCGCTACAATATCTTTCTTTCCCGCAAGAATACAATGGGAAAAAATGAAATTTGTAGCAAAAATATACAGTCTGCAATAGATAGAGCGATGGCCGGTTGGTACGAGACTTTTGTCCTCTGTACGTAGTACCTAGCAGACCAAATCCCAAAGGTATGTAGCCACAGACTAAAGAAAACACAAACTGGCAGTTTCTAAGCGCAAGCAGTTCAGCTCCTGGAGCTTTTGTTACGTCATAGTTCAGCCATCAGCGTAGTGCCTGGAACGGTTTTCTTCAACGAGAATGATATGAGAACGAGCAACTATTAATTAACAAGTCGTTAACTTCATTTAAAAGCCGTCTGGCTTCAGAGTTTCGTAGCCAGGAAACATCGATGAAATTTCGAGCGGCTGGGGCTCTGAAGATGAAACTCGTATCCTGAACACAAAATTTTGATAAAAACAACAACATGAGGACTGTGGCGTCAATGTTCAGCCAAGAATTTCGTGTAAATATACTGAAGAACTGTTAGTCTGTGTCTTTCTTATGCCGCGGCCTCAGATGCATTTCTACGTCCAACTAGTTGCTAAGATGAACAGCTCGCGGGTCAGTTCGATATATATTTAAAATCGGTAGCATAGATACCGTGGCATAAATGATGTCCCAGTCTCACATCCTTGCATCAAGCAGTCTGAATAAATGCCTCGTGTGTCCCAAGCATTAGTCTGTGTATGTAGGCGACAGACACCAGGCTGGGCAATTGCACCTTTTCCCTAATATTTGCACTGCCCGGTTGATCGGATAAACTGAATAAAAAATTTCTAACGTGAGATCGCCTTAAGGCAGATGTCGGGCTATTCTGCAGATGTAGAACTCTTACAATGCTGCGTGGTAGGCACTGTAGCGTTGGCAGTTGGTTATTTGATGTTGTACGATATGTTGTACATGCTGGCATTGAGGACATAAGTTTGCTACCGTCTCGTACAACTGTAAAGGGTTAAGAGATGAAGGGACTCCCTACCTGCTGGACGGTGCCGGGCCGGTAGCAGAGGACTGCGCACGATGTCACTCCTTCTGTGGACTGTACCGCTCGCTGCACCTGGAATTATACTTCTAATCAGCCTAGCCTAATAATAAAGTGTCTGTACTAGAACATAATATATCTGTACTCGATAAACACAGTCTATATATTTATTGTTCCAGCCCTTGCAATCTTTTTGCATCGTGTGAAAGCATAGCAAATGGATGAATCAATGAGACCGGCCAGACGGAGAGCAAATGAAGAAAAGCTTACAAGACGAACCAAGCTTCACAAGGCAAAGACATAGTACAGTGGTAGCGAAAATTTTAAATGGTCCACAACCCTAGATTTGCTCCGATCCAACCTCAAAATTTTATAATGTTCTTTGTAAAATTCATAGCAGTTTAGTTTAAATTTCTTGAATATCTATCTATAACCTCTTGGGTTATGTCGCTGACCGACAACAGACGAAGAGGCAGAAGACCTGCCGGATCATCATCATTAATTGATTCATCTTTTTCTCATAACATGCCAAAGAGTTTCTGCAAATTTTATGAAGATATGCCCATACCATACATTTTTAAGGTACCTATATTACTGGCAGACAGACAAGCATATACAAACTCAAGAAAAAATATTATCTCATAAGCGCAGGAATGCATAATGTAACTCTTTGGAGAACTGAGTTTCACCTGCAAAGTCTTAACATTATTATCTTCGTCTTGCCCATTCACAACATTACCTGCATAGTGAGACACCGAGGCTCATTTAAGCTACAAACCACTCTAAGCTATTGCACTTGTCACAGGATAGTTATCAACCACGAACGAACTGAGAGAGGTGATAATGTTTTTGTTGAAGATTTAAGTATATATATATATATTTGTAAATATTAAAGAATTAGATCAGAAGCAAATAATTTAGTTGAAATAACGAAAAGCTTCTAACATCTCAAGATACCGACCATCGCATCTAAATTCTATGCTCTTGGTAATTGAAAGAAGACAACTTCAACGATTGGTTTCGAGCTACTCAAGTTCTGCTGTGAGGATGCATCGCTTCTCCTGTTCGACAAGCATTGTATTTTCCTGCCGATCTTCAACGTTGCGAGAAATCTATATTTACAGTTGCACTTCCGAGTCGAATTTTGGACTAAAGTTTGTTGTGTTTTCGCCAGCTGTAGGATTCGTAACTATTATGGAGTCTACCATGCAGATGTGCCACCTACTGAAACCCGTACAGGTTGTAAACTGTCGCTTTCGGCACTTCTGTGTGTCTGTACTTAGTGCAGTAGCTGAAGTGAACAGGATGGACTTGGTTTAAAAAACGACAAAACATTTGCATTAGAGAAAATGTTATTTATAACTTTCGCCCAACCGGTATCATATTTACATCTTGATGTGATAACCGCTGAAATTTTAATGATATCAACGAAATATTCTTCTCCTGATGAGCTAAGGTTACAGCGAAACGCGTCGTCGTAGGTAATAAAATTTCAACTAAACTATTTGCTTCTGATCTAATTCTTTAATATATACGCCATCTAGAACCAGAATTTGTAAATATATATATTTGTCTGTCCACCCAAAAAGTGTTCGCAGGAGTCGAGCAATCTTCATAATTTTTGTAGGAAGTTTGGTGGGTTGACCTAGATGTGACCCATGTTAAAAAACTAGGCCTAGCTGGCCATAGAAAATGACGGCGTTGAATTTTCTCTATCCTCGGCGAAATTGCCTCCACCGCGGCAGATTGTCGTACGGAACGAGGCGCTTTAGTTATTATTATATTCAATAGCTTTATGCTGCCTCCGTTTCCCCTCGGGTGATAGTCTAACGCCATGAGGCGTTCTAGATTATTCAACATTTGAGATGCTGAAGAGGTTACAGAAAGAGTTATTGCTTGAGAGTAGTGATAAGATTTCTGAAGTGAAACAGACTAGTTGGCGAGACTTGACCACCAAATCGACGTCGATACTTCAGCGATCTCACGCAATTGCGCAGAATATCAGGGATGGGGGATTTTTTAAGGCAATATGTGCACTCATCGCCTGTGCCGAATTTTAAAACAAGTGCAGGTTAGCCAGTCAGTCCTGACACTATATTATTTGTGAGGCATTTTATAATTTACTACTGGGTAGTATTAATTGTGGAGGGCATTCGATACCACTATATTTATTTTGTCTTTCTGTTAAGCCCGTTACCGTGATAACGTCTATTTGCAGAAAGGTGATCGAGGTTATTTGACCGTCGGGCCACTCTTACGTGTGAACAGACACTGGAGCAGAAGTTGATAGGAAGTTGCATGGGGTTCCTCATCTTGCGAGTTTCGATCGGCTCTCGTGTGAACCAGCCTTTATAATTGTCTGTGAAAAGGAAATGGCTCACCTCCCCACAGTCGACGCGGTGTCCCCGTATTTTGATCTGCCCGTCAGTTCGTCCCTCGTACAGTAGCACACCTGAGCTGTGCAGCGTCGCGTAGTCGCCCGTCCTGTACACCAGCTCTGCAACGGGCCACAGTAGTTCATTTGTGACATGCTCACTGTGCCGTTTTCAGATCAGTTATTTAAGCCCAAATAAAGGAAAATTTTTCATGTACGAAACCCAATTTGTCAAAGGCGAAGCTTCATTCGTAATTTACAAAGGAGTTTTATTTTGTTACCGATGACATTCTCAATTACACCTTTGACTAATTGACCTGGAAATGATATAAAATATACAAACCACTCTATATAATATCCATCCAGCTACCAACTTCTGTACGCTGCGATACAATATGTAATGCGGAAAGCAAGCAGCAAGCAATCTTCCTGAACAGAGATAATCTAATTTGAGTAGTTTTAACTTGTACAGCATTTCGTCTTGAGCGTAGGATTCGTGATTTCAGATTGAGCTTTAAATGTTAATTGCAGCCTGACTATGCTTGGGACGTCGAAAGCTGGATTCAACCCCTATATTTATAACGTCATATTTATGTATACTTCATGAACATGACAGTAATTACCTACGATAACAAAGACCATGACAGCATACGTTTATAGCCTAAAAGTGGGATGAGAGCGTTAAACACTAATTTTTGGAGCGTATATACGACACCAAAAATATTAACCTTCTACGGTTTACCTCAAGCCTCGCTTTTCGTTTCGAAGGTGAAATACTTGCAGCGCGCGTCAATACTAAATTTCAGTAAACAAGAAAGGAGAATCACAGTTTTTCTGGCTGAAAGCTGTGGCAGTATTGCCATTCCTGCTAGTACTGTGTACAGGGTGTTCAATACAGAAATCACCTGTAGAACATTTTATTAATGTATATTTTACTTAATACTTCTTCATCTCTAGACCTTAATACCCTCGATTTCAGCTTTTAATCGATATTGGAGAGCAAGGTCTCAGCTTCCATTTACAAGAAGTGGAGGCTGTACGAGAAGGCAACACTCTTGAAGAAATGGAGAAAATCCCCCAACCTACCAATCGGGACTCTTACACAGCGCTCCCTTAGCGTTTCAGCAGGTTATCGACGCCAATGGAAGGCATACTAAATAAATTAGGAATATTCTAAAAGAATAGCAGTTAAACAAAATATTTATTTTAGTTTGATTTCTATCATTCGATTTACTTGATAACTGCGGGTAAAAATTTTCAATGCTGAATTTTGAACATCCTGTATACGGCAGTTTCTGGGACTGCCCGTGAGAGAATTATATCAGGTTGCATGGATTTCAACAGTCTCAACTCTAACGTCTTATATGCAATATAAAAAAGTTCTTCTTGTCAATTAAAAAATTGTTCGCCAACCACTTTCAGCCAGATGCAGCCACTTGTGTGGACAGCCTATGTAGACGGTTCTGAACCTCACCAAAAGTGGCTTTAGCTGAACTCTATTTCGTTAGTAGGACTAAACCGGCTATAAAAGAATCACGTTTCTCCTCGGAATATCAGCATGTATTTGCAATATTATCTATAGGAAGTATGTTTGGCGTCATAGAGTTAATTACCCACACGTACCTTTCTTGCCTCCCACGCAGCAATCGATGAAGCGGTCAGCATGCCCCACGCCGACGTACCCTAGCGCAAGGTTCGCTCCAAAGACAAGAATTTCGCCGAAGGTGCTTTCGGTATTGTCGTTCTCTGCGTCACCGTTCGCACCGTTTGAAGCTCCGTTTGTGATGTCACTGGCGCCGTTAAACGCCGTTACGCCCGTGGAACCTGCAATTTTGTAATTATGACCTTTGGAATACTGCATAACCGAAGTAAAAGAGCGTATATAGCTACTTTTTAGCTACTAAACCTTTTATGACCCTAGAAATACTTCAGGTCTAAAGAGTTTATATAAATGTTTTACTAGCTTCTTAACCTTTTATGAACTTTAAGGGAATACTTCATTATGGAAGAGTGTACAAAGGTAGTTCACGAGATTTTTTCCATTAATTTTTCAATTAAATTTCGCCTATATCAGCGCAGCATTGTCCATACTCATGGCAATTACATCTTGCACGCCATAATAATTATCTTTGTATTCACTTTAGAAACTGAGCATGGGTTATAAAACCACTAGAACTGGATACAAAGAATACTCTAAGTGCAATTATAATAAAAAATTTAGGAATCAGTTGAGATATGCTTGGGGTATCTGAAAAAAAACATTAAGCAGCGAGAGTATAAAATCAGTAAATTCATAATCAACGGTGCACCTGTACAATGGATCTATGCAGTCCTGGTCGTTCAAAAATTATCAGCATAATTTCAATGTGATTGTTATCTGCCGTCCTTATTTTGGGTGCAGTGATCGTGACTCAGTCTATAAGTATACAGTTTAGGTCATAGCTTGATTTCTCTATTGATGGTCTATGTATGAAAATCACTTCAGCATAAAAAGAGACAAATGCGTATTGTACTAAACAGGAAATATTTTTCACTATAGTATGTGAACTCTATCAGTAGCAATGCCATGCATGAGGTTGATGCCACCACGAGTGCCATTATAGTGTTGTCAATCTACATGTACTCGACTGCAGCCGTGAGTTCCTCTAGGCCTAGCCAGTGTTTATCGAAAGCACGAACGAGTGCATGTGGAATACCTAGTAGAGGTGTGCGGTCTAACTGACTGTATTTCCGCTCAAGACCGCTTCACACGATAGTCTGTTGCCCTATGTTAGTACTTCATGGTTTGTATATGTCCTTTGTTCCTTCCTATGTGAGATCGCCTTTGTGCGGAAATCATGGTTTAGCTTACTCACTATAACTAAGATAGCATGAACAAATCATAGCATGAACAAATCATAGCATGAACGAACCATGCCATAAACGAACCATAGCATGAACGAACCATACCATAAGTATATATGAACTATATACATTGAAGAGGAACTACTAACCATTGGTGGGGTGTTGGCCATTGGAGATGCGCTTTTGGGATGAGTCAGAAGAATCATTTCGCAGGATGATGGAGTTGTTGCTCAGTACAGAACCTGCGAATAAATGAAACTGTCGGTAATGGTACACGTACCATTGGCCCTATAAAGTGTATGAAGTGTGCGTACTTGTTGCGAACAATGAGAGTGGCAGTGCTGTGAAAATACGAATTTTGGTTGATTGTTTTAGAATAAAACGTAAAGCTACAAACTTGAGCCTGTCTAAACCATTTTATAAGGACGCATTTGACAGAGAGATGAAATTAAAATTTTAAGGAGGCTTGATTTGTTCATAACTTCCGACAGATGCGCAGAGAGACTTCATTTCACCAGTCAGTCGAAACCGCCCAAATGATGTCTTGGCACTCAAAACTCCAGTGTTCGAGCCAGAGAACAAAATAGATATAACCATTTAATTTGACTGATTTTGATCGACAAAACAGAGTATAAATATTGGGCCTGGCATTTGTCACGAGATTTTCTCACTATTTTTATAATTTATCTGCTTTGTTGATAACGATGACTCATCTAATGCACTAACTTCAGAAAAACAGGTATCGTCTTAGCAAGTATCAATTGTTAACGTTAAGAAATTCTTACCAGGAAGCAGTTCTCCCATAACAATCGAAACATCTGACAACATCAGTGAGGTCTCACGATATTGAGAGACACGTCTTCACACTAGTGAAGGATACCACAGATTCTGTCTCACGTTAGTGAAAGTGGATGTCCCAAATTCTGTCACGCAGGTGAAGGAGGATGCCCAAATTTCTGTCTCAAGCAAGTGAATGAGGATTTCCCTAATTCTCTCTCACTCAAGTGACAGGGCATGCCCCAAATTCTGTCTCACGCAAGTAAAAGAGTATGCCCCAAGTTCAGTCTGAAGCAAGTGAAAGAATATACCCCAAGTTCTGTCTGAAGCAAGTGAAAGAGGATTCCCCAAATTCTGTCTCACGCAGGTAAAGGAGGATGACCCAGATTTTGGGGTATTGTGTGCGTGTGCAGCCGGAACCGGAACGCATCAAATTGTTTGTACGAGGAATGGCTGAAAGGCTGTGGCGGCTGGACGAAACAGCAATATCAGAAAATAAAGTTTACACTGCCCATCATGCAGAATATATGTATACTTTATTAGTTTTTGTCTACCAATAACCATAACAAGATTGCACTTAACGGAGGTATTGCAGCAACTGTATATTATATTATTGTGGGAAGACGGGCCAGTAGAAATCATTGCTGAAAAAAAAAGGCTGGTTTTCCAGGCGAAGAACGACCGTGTTCCCTCCAGCTATTAAACCTCTTTGGTTACTGTACAAGCACTCAAGACTGCAACCAATTCACACAGCGAAATCTGGGGTAATTCAGTTCATATATTACAAAGAACGTTCTACGCAGTGGCAACAGTCGGTTCACATCACCTTTAAGGGTATATCGCATTTTTTCCGTCGATGATATTTTCAATGAACAACTGCTAGGCTTGAGCGGAACAAAAGTCTCTCGTCAAGCCGCTTTTAGCGAGTCCATCGAAACTAAGACTTATGGATTGCCTTTAGCCGTCAACTCGGTTGGTATGAAGCAGTTCATCTCCCTTTGTTGCATTTGAGCAATATTATTGGTTGATTTGTCAGAAGTTGTATATGTAGTTCATCTGTATCATAGCATTTTGCTGATTTCTACTAAAGTTTAATAACGCATGCAAAATTAAATACGGCTATTACTTAGCACATGCGAATGGTGAAGCTTTATAAATTTTGGTTTGTAGTGAGAAATGTCCCCTTGCTGTTGTTAGTAAACAGCTCACATGTAAACCGTGCTTTTGGCTGTTGTACAGTACTTGATCGTGAGTTATACATACGTGGCAAAGACTGCTTGTACCGCCCAGAATCTATATTTCATAAAAAATCCTCAGTTACGTCCTAGTCATCGGCAAAAAGATTGCCAGCAGGAACTTTTAACGCCATGTATATAAGATACTAAAGACAGAAAACTCAGCCTTACCAATAGGGACGCTGCTGTTGACGACCTTGCGGCGAACATCTTCCACGTTTTCGAAGTGGATGAATGTGACGTCCCCCAACACTTCAGTGGATCCGTAAAAATTACAGATACCCTGTTGAAAAGATAAACTGACAGTTTAAATAAATTAATAACTGGCATTTCACACTACTGGGTTTACAAAAAAGTCACAATATAAAAGTTATCTAATAATATAGAAAAAATTTTGCCATTCTAGCCACATCATTACACAACATAGCTATTGGGAACTTCAAATAAGTAATAATTAAACATCACTTTTAAAGTGTGCTGAGACGTCAATAGAGCCGTGAACTTAGATAAATGTACGTATGACCAGTGGCGGCTCGTGCCATGTTGTAGGTGGAGCCCGCCATATATTTTTTTTGAAGCCATTAGATGGAAAAACTATTTTCTATGCTAAATTTAAGTCTTATCATATTCAAGACTTGAATTCAGCAACTACAATAACGTGGTATAATACTGACAAATGAAACTATTTCATTGATCGGTAACGTATGCTCAAAACCTGTTGCCCGATGATCTCGTAGGCAGAGTCATCTATGGCAGAAATGCATTTGTGACGTGCTACATTTTCGAATTCGTGTTTTTGGCAGTAAACGTAGCCCTACAAGTTTATTATCGTTGTTGAACTCATTAGTGGAAAATAAATAGGGGTAAAGATTCGTTTTATGGATCACCTGGGCTGCTTACCGTTCAGAAAAACGGTAAAACCTGTAAAAGTTCATATGAATACCGTGCAGAACTGTGGGCTCCATCTATTGTGTAGCCATGGCCATGCAAATAATAATACTATGCTTTATTAGATACACATATGGAATGGTACACAGGAGACAGCTTAATACTGAAGTTGCATTAGAAACTAAGATCAGGTAACACCATCATTACAAACCACACTGCATTGCGGCCCATTATTTGGCCCCTGCTTGGAAATAGTATGCGCTGCCATCGGCTATAACTGTTAGATAGTTTGTAACCAGGCCCGTTACAGATCACCTTGAGTAAGGCGTTATCAGATTTTTCTATCCTGAGCTGGAGACTCAGCGCGCATTTTCTTGATCTGACTTTGAGACAATCTGTATACTTTTGAGCAAATATCATACTTGCACTAGTAGACCTCGGCACATTCATCAGACGCCGAAATATGTCATTATAGGCAACACGTAGGCGTGTAATCGATTTCTGCTTAAAGTTAGACCTAGCCGAGCAAAGCTGAGCTAGGTCTGGGCTACTGAAATTAGCTCGTTCAGAACGTCAGACGTGTCAGTTGGCCTTGCCGCTTAGAATCAAGTGCTGAAAACAGCTGAAAACTCTCCATTTTACGAAGGAAGATTCAGTTTTTGGGAAACTGAGATGACAAATTAGCAAGAATAAAGGCATAAAACTCGACTGAGGAGGTAAAAGCCAGCCGAGCTGAATTTTACCGCATAGTGAGCACTCTAATACTGCCAGTAACATACAGGATCCTCGAGAGCCGCGGCAGGAAACGCACAGGAAACGATTGGCATATCCCACTTAACGGCTGTATCCGATCTTTCTTTCTTATAGTATACTTCGCAAAAAAGAAACATAACCAAACATAAACTTAACCTAACCTAACCAACGTTCCAGATTCGAACCACCAAATGCAAAAAACAAAAATTTCTATGTACAATTAAATTAACATTCGAGTTACCAACCTGCCCTTGAGTGAACACAGTGAAGAAATTCTCGAGCAGATCTAGTGGGAACTGTTCTCCGGAACACACCCACAGTCTGTAAAAGACGAGAATTTTGACACACACTGCAGCCTGTTGAGGACTTACTTCAGTTTGGCCTGACCCAACATGACCCTCAAGATCGCGTCTCTTCTAGCGAACACGGAAATCCTTGGCCGCTATTATTAATAATACTGTAGGTATTGAATTTTTTTTACTAATCATAGCTAACGCATCGATTAAGCCTATTCATAATTTATGCCAGAGACCATTCCGTTATTTCCAGTGGATACTTATTAGTAAAAGTAATTGTCCTTAATTTTACGGCATCACCTTAAAAACCCCGTAAATTTACGAACAAAAAATTAGGGATGCAAAGTTTATAAAAAATGCCCTAAAATTTACGCTGTTTCACTATAGATGAAATCAAAAGCGTCAGAGGAGTCACAGCTGCGACTCGTACCAGAGAAAGAAGCCGCAGACTAATGTTAACGCCTCCATTTTGCATTGGAGATGCAGCGGATTGAAAAAAAAAAAATCGCTATCAGTGAAACAAATAAATTAAATTTTGTAGCAAAATGGTGCTACAATTTACAGCTATGGTTATTGCGTGCAGGAGCGGATCCAGGGTGGGGGCGAGCAGGATTGTTTATAAAGTCATCTCCACCCCATAGCCTAGGAATATCACTTAACATCATCCCCAGAAAAAGTTTAGGAACTATCTAAGTTCCTTCTTAATTTAGGTGTCACTATAGTAGTTGAAGAACCGTACAAGAATGCACATAGAGTAAGCATCAAAAACGGATAATAAGATTTACCATTTAGAAGCATTTTTAACCTTTGTTACTCTCCTTGCCTACCATCCCTCGGAAGCGCGAATTGATCCAGTCACAGAAGCGGAAAAAATCTTAGTGCTGCAGAAAATTCCAATCGGTGTTTTATTTTTACCCGTAAACGAAGTGAGAGGGTGATAATGTTTTCATTGAATATTTGAGTATGCATATAAACATATCTTTGTCTGCCACCCAAAAAATGGTAGAAGTGTTGGGCAATGTTGATAATTTAGCAGGGAGTTTGGTTGGTTGACCTAGATATGACCGACGCAAAAAAAAACTAGGCGTAGCTAGCCATGAAAAATGACGGAAGATTATATTACGCCACGAGGCGTTCTATTTTTCCTATTTTATTATTAAGGAGCTCATGCTACAGGGGCTGTGCTTTAAACCTGTTGGACGGAGCATCCATATGAGAAACTAAGATTAGCTGGCCATCAAAAATGACTGCGTTGAATTTGCCCCCCAAATGCGGGTGTTGGTCTAACGCTACAGGCGTTCTAGTTTTACTTATGTCGGCATGACATGCGGCCACAAGCATTGGCAGGAACTGCGTGGGTGAACCTTGGCTAATTATCGGTGGAGTCAAACACAGTGGCCTCTTCTTTTGTCTCTATAATTACTTACCTGAGCATGGGGAGGCGGCTCGGGTGAGGCAGTTGGGAGCAGTGCAGCAGGATGGCCCTCAGCAGGGTGGGTACCAGCACCAGTCGCCTGATCTGGTACCTCGCCAGTAGTTCTACCAGCGACTCCACTCTTGATACCATAGCCTGAGGTACAGGATGGTTAGTAATTGATTCCCAAAGAGTTAAAGTTCTTAACATCACCTTGGCATTTGAGGCCGTCATCGATCAGGCCGTGAAATTAATGTTATAGAAGATGTTATCACTGTCAAAAGGCACGAGTGATAAGATTTTGGTGCTGATACAAAGGGAATCATAGTTTCAGAACCAATTTAAATGTTTCGATACCATTGCCTTGCTTGGCGAAGGTATGCGCTCTTGGAGTGCTCAATTGGTACAGCACATCACATATCTTCAAATCCCGAAGGGCTTTCCAAGTTGCATAAGATGGTACAGCTGAACTTCTAAAACAAGAGAGACTTAAATAAATCGTCTTGGTTTAAAGAAATTCATAATTTGAAAATGATTACGGAGGCCATGTTTTTTAACTACCCACGTACGATCACTACTCTTCATAACGCGTAGCCATAGCATTTCCTCAAATTTTCTACATAGGTGTAGTATTTCACTCGTGTGTTCGATGTATGTGACACTACAATAGATAATAATTCTAATCCAAAGGGTGCAGTTTATATAATTCAATTACGATAAAAACAGGCAGATATTACCTTCGGCACCACGACCAGGGTCCTGCCAGTGAGCAGAGGTCCGAAGATTTCACTCAGGGAGTCCACAAAGGTAAGCGCCGTCTTGAAGCAGCACACCTGGTGAGTCAGGCAAGGAGGAATATTACATCTCTCATCAGTGACCAGCAAAGGAGAGGAATAGTGAACTAAAGTATATAGCAGGCTGACATAGGCTTCTCGTGCGTGTTTACATCTAAATCCTAACATATGTATAATCAGGAACGCAGCTGGTTCGTTTATGATTTTTACCAAACTTTGCAATAAAATCCTAAGTATATAGGATGTCCATCGCCATTAAGAGCACTAGGTTCACTGAATCTCAGATATGACTACGCGTATAGGAGGACACGTCGCAAAATTAATAGTACTGACCCAGCTGCACTGCAATGTTAACATACTCCTGTAAAACTGCAGATAGGTGAATTAAGAAACTAGAACGATTAACTCATAGACGCATATGAATGTTTATATGCAATAAATAAACTTGCACTTAGAATACAAAAAAGCTTGGATTAAATATTATCATTGCGCTATCTCATCATCATTGCGCACTCAAGTAGTCGTAGTAGAAGTTTTTACTAGCGCTTCAGTGGCACACTGCCTATATCACTCCGAACTATTCCTGTGTTTAACCACAGGCTCGTGCGCCGCTTGGGCGAGGAATTTGTCTCATTTTATATTTTATAGTAGTAAGGAGAACAATATTATCATTATTAATTTACATATAGTGTATGTAATTCACAAAAAAATGAGCAGGGCCGTAGTTGACGATAGCATATATCGTAATGGGTTCATCACAGTTTGTGATAGAGGTTACATCTGGTAATATAAGTCTTGAGGGCATTTCTATTAAATTGGCTTCGAGGTCCCTCAAAAAGCATTCCTCGGAAGATGGAGTCGGCATCTCGACCATGCAGGTCCGGATAACAGTCACTTCGTCGTCGGAGAAGGTGGGGCACTCGGCCATTAAATGTAAGACAGTGAGAGGTACGACGCAGTCGTCGCAGTAGGTAGGGTTGAGGACGCCTCATCCGCAGGTAGTCGTGAGTGAGTCTCATGTACCCGATACGTAGTCGGCACAGTACGACGTCTATTCGGCGGTCGTCGCTATTTGACGAGTGCCATTGTCGGACAGTATCTTTGATTGTTCATAATGTATCATTTCTCTGCGGCAGCCAGTGGGACTGCCATAGCTCGCGCAGGTTTTCGCTTGATTAGTAGATAATAGTCTCAGCAGCGGACTGCACGGTTTGCCGCGAGCAAATCCACAAATCCTTGCGCTCTCAATCTCTTAATCAACCTCCATTACACAAATATACCAATACCAAACTAACAGACGTCATGTATTTATTTCTCATATGGATGCAGGGCCGAACAAACTAGGGGCACAACACCCTGAGTTAATCGTTTTAATAATTAACATACTTAAAGCCAGAACATCAGAAGTGAATGTGATGCAGACTACTCGCTGATCCGGTACCGAAATGTCATGGTCAATTATTTATGCCGCCTTTCACTGTTATAGGGTACTAGCTCTAGGGTTTCATGTGGGCTAATCACACCCTTGCTGCCTGGAGTAATTCTATCAACGTTAGCAATGAGGAGCACAAACCTCATCATCAAGGTAAGGGAAAGTGTTCCACTGCCACTGCAGTCTGTTGAGTAGCGCCCTGTGGGGGAGCCGCACGCCCTTAGGAACACCCGTGGACCCTGAGGTGTACAGCACCACCGCCACGCTCTCCCCATGACACTTCTTCAGGCGCTTGGCGGTCGTCCGGTTTGCCTCTTCCGTAATCTGGAAGGAAATTATCCGTTACACCGGAATGACAACTTGCATTTGTAAGTATGCATGGCAGTCTCGTATCAGCTATAATTGTCACTACTTTACTTACACAAATTAAGCATATTTTTTTTCTCCTTTGGTCTAGTCATCCCACATGCTTAGAAATATGAACATCTGATGTTTACAGGATGGAGTGTTGCTGTGAAAAGCACGGATTAAAATATGATAACTTTCACAAATGATACTAGTTTTCTTGTAATGACCACAAATGTTTCATTCATTAATTTTGTTGGATAGCGATATTGGTTACATTATTATGACTATTAACTGTATCGAGTGAGCTAATTCATACCTCCGAATTGGTGAATAGGTTTGGTTCTAGTATTTGTACTTCTGCAGCTCTCAAAACCTAATAGCGCCATTGACCACAATAAGAGGAGCTTCCCTAACTAATACAAAGCTTCAATACTCATATGGCATTTTACAAGCTAGTCGCTTGCAAGTTAAAATTGACTTGTTTTAGCTTGGGACCAATGGTTCCTAACCTTTAAACCAAGTAACTAGCTTGTTCTTCAAGTGCAAAATAATATTTATCCAACGACAAAATGTAGCTATGAAAGCATAATTAGCTTTCAGTGTCAGGGGACGAAGTCCTCACCTGTTGCTCCAGGGCTCGGGAGCTCAGCACTTCACACGATAGGGACGACGGCAGCGACAGCCCGTCCTGGGCCACCAGCAGCAGCGGGCGGCAGTCCTGCAGAATGTGTTCGATACGCGCCGTGGGGAAGCCGGGGTCTAGGGCCACGTACGCCGCCCCCACCTATGGGAAATTATGCAAGAAGTTACTGGATCAGCCATAAGCGCTCACGTTATGTTTATACTACGTACACGAGGGTTACTGATTCGTAATAAACATAAATATATTGCTGTACCATGTCTCACACTGGCGGAAAATCTACTGCATGGTCCTTAATCAACACAATAAGACAGCAGAGATATGAGGCAACATAAACATGCTGCACTAACATTATTTTTGGCCACCTTAGAAGCTCCCCCGGGATATTAGCTTCTGGACCGATCAAGAAGCCTGTTAGGGTAGGGCAAGGGTTGCTATGAGGTAACATCATACTCCACGAAAATCAAACAGTATTTTTCTCTATACCTGTGCATGCATTTATCTACTGGAAATCTAAGCAGCACGCACTTCACCGAACTGTGCCTGTATTTGCAGCGCCTCGGCATGTTTTTCAAGACCAATTTTCCCCACAACTAAGCTGCACACCCACAGTATGCTGCGTATGTTCACCTGCAGCACGGCGAGGATGATGGCCACAAGTCTGGGGGACGGAGACACGCAGAGCGCCACCAGCAGGTCCCCGTCGGGGTTGCTGTTGTTCTTAGTCTTGAGGCGTTCGTACAGCACCCTAAAGGAGAGATAAAAGCATAGAGTAAATTTACTTTACTATCTCCTAGATATTCATTGACGCCTCTGAAGGCACAAACTCAAAGTTAGCAGAAGCAAGTGATACAGTTCTAGAGATGATATGCAAAACATCAATTAAAGGTGCAGAATGACAAGTGCTGCATTTAGTTACCTCCGCGAAGGAGGTTCTGTTTTCGTCGGGTTTGTCTAGCTGTTTGTCTGTCACCAAGATAACTCAAAAAGTTATGGACGGATTTGGACGAAATTTACAGGGATTGTTAGGTATGTTAGGAGAAACAGATGAATAACATTTCGTGAAGATCCGTCCATCCGTTTGTTTGTATGTTTGTTTGCTTAATCTTTCTCAATGCCATAACTCAAAAAGTTAAGGATGAATTTTTATGAAATTTACATGAGGTGTTAGGTATATCATAAAAAGCAAATGATCAAATTTTTGTGTTGATCTGTTGGTTCGTTCGTATGTTTGTTGCTGTTTTTGAGTTTATGTTTGTTAGCGCAATAACTCAAAGAGTTTTGAGTGAATTTTTATGAAACTGGCAGGAATTGTTAGTAATGTTAAAATACATGAATAATTAAATTTTGGTGCAGATCGGCTGATTCGTTTCTATGTTTGGGTTGTGTTTGTCATAATGTTTGTTACGCAATAACTCAGAAAGTTTTAAATGGATCTTTATGAAACTTGCAGGAGTTGTTAGTAATGTTAAAAGACATAAATGATTGAATTTTGGTGCAGACGGTTAGTTCGTTTGCATGTTTGACATACGTTTGTCATAATGTTTGCTAGCTGCATAACTCAAACAGTTATGAAAGGATCTTCAAAAACATTGCAGAAACTGTTATTACTATTACAAGGCACAAATGATTAAATTTTGGAGTTAATTCAAAAGAAATAATGGTTTCAGAGCCAATTTGAATTTTTCGTTACCGTTGCCTTACTTAGCGGAGGTATGCGCTCTCAGAGCGCTCTAGTTAGTGCTGTATCGGGCACTCGTATGGTTAAATATGTAATAGTTTTTTGTTCAGCTCTGAATAAGAGATGAGCATATAACTGTCGCAGCACAACATGACTGGGGAGGAACTAGCAACACAAGGAGCAGCATATTGCCTGCGCACGCAAG
Organism: Parhyale hawaiensis; assembly: GCA_001587735.2. Classification (NCBI taxonomy): domain Eukaryota; kingdom Metazoa; phylum Arthropoda; class Malacostraca; order Amphipoda; family Hyalidae; genus Parhyale; species Parhyale hawaiensis. The sequence continues at coordinate 771,333 of LQNS02278148.1, read as the reverse complement.
AAGCTAAACTGCAACAATATTTGAGCAACCAAGTGTTATCAGTTACAGTAAATGTATTACAGTAATTATGGTTATCATACTTACTATTAGCAGTTGGCTGAAACTGTCAAGAAAAAGAATTATAGCAGAGTAAAGTACAGTATAGAATTTTTCAAGCGGATATATGAATTATCGGAGGGCTCATAACTGAACATTTTGGGGTATACCGTTCGCTTCACTTGCGATCTTCTAGTCCGGGGATGGGCAAACTCATTGACTCAGGGGCCACATGGACTTTCTAAAACTGACAGAAGGGCCGGGCCAGCAGCCGATGCGTGCGTATCAAAGATAACGACATATTTACTGCAAATATGCAATTTTTGAATTAGTCTTATTATACAAACATGAAATGAGCTAATACATTTAAGATCTCAAAACCTTCAGTGGCCGGATTATAAAAACTAACGGGCCAGATGTGGCCCGTGGGCCGCAGTTTGCCCACTTCTGGTATAGACTATAAATGCTGATAATATCGGTGAAATCGGAAACAACTGTAGAGTTTGGAAATATCTTAAGGCAGTTCTTTGCATTTTTTTTTTAAAGTCTTGAAAATCAGAGTCAGCTGATCCTCCTCATAATTACGCAGAAGAAAGGTATTCTTGTTAAGGTTATTTCACGGTGGTATTCCAGTTCCCAAATGCAGTGGGAAAAAACACTATCCAAGACAAAACAGTGCGCCCCCTCAAGAAGCAATACCATATTATCCGTTCTTAGATAAGATTCGGTATAACTTTTTATTAAAACTTAAATTCCCCAAATTTATATTGAATTAATACCAACTATGGTATGGACAATAAACCTGGTATTATCGATGAAGTTGCAAAGAATATTTGTAGATTTTGGAAAAATCGCTGAGGGGTACCTTGCAGTCTTTTTTTTTTTTAATTTTGAAAAGTCAAGTCAGCAGATCGTCCCCATATTTGCATAGGGGAAAAGTGTTGGTATTAGGATAGTTGTAAGCTATAACTTCTTACCAAAACATGAATTCAGAAAACCGATACTGAATTTATAAAATGTATCATATGGACTATGAATGATGTAAATATCGGTGAAATCGGGAACAATTGAAGATTTTAAAAAAATAACAGAGGGGGGTCTTGCCCTTTTTTTGTAAAATCATAAAAAATGAAAGTCAGTATATCCTCTTCTTATTTGCACCGAAGAGAGGTATCAGTATCAGACCATTATTGCGTCGTGGTATTCCAGTTCTCAAAAAGGAAACGTAAAATTATTTTGTCGTCTTTTGATGTAGAGTGAGTCTCGCAAAGTACACCTTTGGATAAAGAAAGATTGCAACTGCTGCTATTTGCACAATCATCACCCGATTTTTTTTTATCTAAACACCAATTTTTTTTCTTTACGCGTATTTTTGTGGCATGTAAAGTTTCAATTAGTTATTTACTTTGTATTAGTGTAAAGCTATTACTAGTCTCGTAATTGCCGACATTTCCAAATGATTTTTGACAGCGCTACCATTAATTTATTTTGAGCGGTAATGATCTGATTCCTTTCATCTAAGCTCCAATTTTTTTTTCTTTAAATATTCTAGTGAAAAGTTTCATTAATTTCTCTCTTTTTGTAGGTGTGGAGTATTATCCACCGTGTGGTAAATAAAGTTGCTTCCTGATGATTTTTCTTTCCACTGCCATTTGCACAATTTTTGACTATTCCACTCGTCAAAAAGAACTTATAGGCAATAAATGGTGGTAGTACCGGTGACATCGGAGGACACAGCCTACTTTGGAAACGTTGCTATTGGGGTACCTTGCAATTTGTTAAATATATCTTTAAAAATGACGAGTAGATTCTGTTCATTTTTGCGTAAAATAAAGTATTAGCATTAGAATACTTGCACGGTTGTATGCCTATGGCTAAGTGCAGAGGGAAACGCATAATCCAAGACGAAACAATTTGCTAACTTACGTCGGTACATGCTCATTTTTATATAAGCCATAACTTTTAATAAACCATGAATTCGCCAAACCAATAGTGAATTTTTGATAAGTTTAGAATAGACCACGGGTGAGCAACCTTTTTATTAACTCAGGGGCCACATGGACTAGTAATATTTTACTGACGGGTCGGACCAGCACCCTATGTATACATATCAAACCAACAAAAAATACAGTGCCTGGATAAAAAAATGCTGCTTTTCAATTTTATAGTAAAACTTATAAGAAGTGTTTAAAATGGGTTAATTATAGAATATCCCACAGTCTTCAGCTGGGAAGATCCAAAAGAACTAGCGGGCCGGATGTGGCCCGCGGCCGTAGTTTGCCCACCCCTGTACTAGTAGGTGATACAACAGCTGGTCTGCAGTCATTATAAGTTCTTTACTCCACATAAATTGGCAGGAGAACTTACTTGGCAATAGCGTTGACCTCATCAGCGAGCTGCTGGTAGGTGACACTGGTCCCGGTCTGGGCATCGATGAGGGCCACTTGGTGAGGCTGGCTGAGTACGGCCCAGTGGAACCCTTCGATGACGGAGCCACTGATGGGGGCGGGCCTCTGGACCGGGCCAGTGAGTGAGGGACGCATTGTCGCTGTCTATTGCAGCTGCTGATTTGGTTATCGTACGTGACAGGTTATGGAGAGACAATTCTGTCGGCTGAAGCACCAGTGTCTCTAACAACACAATTGCCTTTTCATGCGCTTCAATGTGCAGGCGTGTAAAATAGACGGGCTAACAAGGGTCTAAACTAAGAGTGGAGTTTGAGAATAGTTAATAAAAGATGCTGTTTCCTTAAATAATTCAGTGACTTGTAAACTAATAAGAGCAATGTTAAAGAAAGTATGGAAAATTGAAATAACTTTCGATCGTTGTAGTGAGAACTTGAAAATAAACGATAAATATAAAACTCTGAAACAGAAGGAGAAGCGTTAGTGCATGTGAGAGGAAGAACTATCAGTTATAAAACATAATACTTCCAGTATAATGAGTCTTTGCGCAGTTCCTTCAGTAGGAATAAGCAAATGGACTCAGTCATCGGGATTTTTCCCCTCAGTAATTTTTACCCATATTTGCCTTATGTTTCACTTCCCCATTGTTGTGCCAGACTTTCTTTCGAAAATTATCGTCATTATCAACCGAATTTCAGATAAGTAGTGGAAGTCCAAGATTTTTCGTGGTTAGTATCTCTTTTTTAGCGGCGGATGTTGCGTGCCGCATAGCTGTGCTGAGAGTCCCGAAAACGATAATCAGTCCAGGTGAGCGTTCTTTGTTCAAAGCGCTCGGCGCGCTGAGTCGATCAGCAAATTTACTTGTGTGCACAGCTACCGTGAGGGTACCTACATTAGGGAAGGGGGTGATGGGTCGTTGAACCTTCCGTTTCGGCGCCATAGCCTAGTCCTTAGCAGCCAGTCGCTGGCTGCAGCTGCACTTACTCCTCTGGGGCCAATTGGCCTTTGTCTGCCGCACGAACCAGTGTGTGTGGGTTTCCCAGTGGAGGGTGCAGTCAAAGTTGACTCTACCTTTACTTTTCAGCGCAGTGTCTCTCTCGGGACAAGCGAATCACATAAATATTCCACACAACGCTGCTTCTCTTAATGGACTTTTTAAATTTATCTCGTCCTGGGGAAATTGCATTGGGTTAAGAGCTAGGAGAATAAGGCCCAGAGCAGCTCTACATTAGGCAGATGACAATTACCGTTTTCTATGAACCTTTTTCTGAATATGCACGCTATTAGAAGTGGGATTCAATAGAGACGTTGGCATTTTATTAAGTAGCGACGCAGTTTGAAAATGGGTAGAATATTTCATAACATTGACAGGCGTGTACGGAAGATTGTGAAGAGAGTATTGTATTTCATTGTTTTAACGGGCATAATGCAGTAAACTGACTTCTTATGGATTCCAGATGATAATGTACGACCAATTTCTTTTCATAATTTTGTAGGGGATTTAGTGATACGTGATCTATTGAAGGATGAATGGTAATTGTGCCTGCGGATTCGAATGTTTTGTAACTGAGGCCACTTGCTTCTCAAATAAATATTAATTGTACTACGAAATCTGAACGAGAAACATTCAAAGAAGTAGGCAAATTACACCATAAGTGCAAGCATTTATCTCTCTGGAACCAGGGCAACATAAAACACAAACAAAAGGAAATTGGACCAAATATGTCTCGCAGATATTACTCCAAAGGCCCTCAATTTCAAAATGGGAAAAAATTAGCTACTTTTTTAACTCAAATATCCCTGAATACCCTGAGTGCATTGTACTCCATAGTAGCTAACTGCAATCCTAACTTAGAGAGATGGACATACTGCATGATTTTCTCCACCAGGGGGACAGTCGTTTATGCCTTGGGAATAATCTTTGCGTATTTATAGTGCGCTGGCTAACTTAATTTGTATTTATGTAGCTACCTGCGCAGGTCACCACCTGTGTGGGTAATCACCAGTGAGGGTCACTACCTGCGCCGGTCACTACCTGGACATGTCATTGCCTATCTGTAAATGACTATGAGAGATGAAGGAAAAAAAATTTAGCGACGCTCACGCGTGTAAATAGAAAGTGCATTGAAAAAAGGTAATAGCGCAAATACCCAACGTCACTCACAGTGACCTTAGTGATTATGAAAGATAACCAGGGAACCTCGCCGCCGCACTGTGGTAAGATGAATTTTGTTACTAAGCAAAGAGATGCGACAAAGAAAGAACATTAGTCATGTCTGGCAAAGTATCACATCAAGCCGTCACATGTGCAATCGGTCTGGGATTATGCCAAATGAAACTCGACCCAAAGTGACAACCCATAGAAAATTTTTGCATAACTCGACCCAAAGTGACTACCCATAGAAAATTTTTGCATAACTCGACCCAAAGTGACAACCCATAGAAAATTTTTGCCTAACTCGACCCAAAGTGACAACCCATAGAAAATTTTTGCCCAACTTGACCCAAAGTATAGCGAAAAACAATAAAATTGGAGAAAACTTGAGAGTAAAGGATCAATTACCAGTCTTTAGATTTAAGTTATTTATTACTAAGGTAATTTCACACTATTGAATGATATTATGGACAAAATAGGAGCGTGGTGGTGTCCAGAAGGTGGAGCCTATACCGCTGATGTGCAGCGGTGCCGTGGGGGCCTTCACCAAATAGTTTCGCTATAATGCAGGAACTGCGAGAGAACATGAAATTTGTTAGGGTCGTATAGTCCGAACAATGCTGAAGCAAGAGTTAATTGAAAAACTTTAACGTTTGGAATTTATGAGTTTGAAATTTAAAAGATTTATGAAATTTACTTTAGTTCGAAGGGAAAAGCGACCCAGCAGGGAAGCGGTCAATTAGAAGAAGGTTCATTTCATCAATTAGAAGAAAGTTCATTTTATCAATTAGAAGAAGGTTCATTTTATCAATTAGAAGAAGGTTCATTTTTAGAAGTATCAATTTTAGAAGTATCAATTTTAGAAGTATCAATTTTAGAAGTATCAATTTTAGAAGTATCAATTTTAGAAGTATCAATTTTTGAAGTATCAATTTTAGAAGTAGTTTTTAAATTCACAGTTCAACTATTAATTTACAGTTCAGCTACGGGTTCCTACATATAAAATACAGGCTCAGAGCAACTTCTGGCTAGACCTAAAACCGTCACTGACAGCACCACGACATTCTAGTGTCGGTGACTTACGGCCTCAGTAAAGTCCAACGAAGATGGAGAAAGGAGCATATGGCGATGATGGCGGTGGGAGAATGGACACTCCCTAGCAGCGGTCCATAACAGTGGTCCGTAGGGCGATCGGGCGTCCCCGAGCGGACGGGAAGGGGCGACAGCTAGCCCGTCATCCCGGCGATCTCGTCCCGTCCAAAAACGCTAGGCTGAAGCTTAGGAGCGCAGGGCTACGCTGACTATACGGGCGAGATGCACACCGGCGGGAAGACAACTGCCGGGTCTGAGAGCTAGGTAGAGACTCATTAGTGTAAATGAAAGTGGCTCCATTATTGCTCCTATTGCGTCAGACGAATTGCTGGAGACAAAGGGACCAAAGTAAAATGAAGCCACCGACAAGTTGTTGGTGACGGGTGTGCCAGTGACGAAACATGAATTAAATAATACAAATACTGTAACTATTAAAAATGTAGGATTTTCTACACAAAGTGACAACCCATAGAAAATTTTTGCCTAACTCGTCCCAAAGTGACAACCCATAGAAAATTTTTTCCTAACTCGTCCCAAAGTGACAACCCATAGAAAATTTTTTCCTAACTCGTCCCAAAGTGACAACCCATAGAAAATTTTTGCCCGACTCAGAAGACAATGTAGTAAAGCAGCTTTTGAGCAGCCAAGAATTTCGATTGGGTTGTAACTTTAAGTTGAGTTTCAGGGGCTATAATCACAACCCGACTGCGTTTGAGACGGCGTAGCAAAATATTCTGTTAGAGCATCGAATGTCGGGTTTTCCAGTGCTGGACTAACGAATGCTTAACGGATCACAGAATTTGCAGCGTGCGAATTGGGGATGTCAATAGTAAATTGTTTTATTTTATCAAATGCTAAACACATTGTAGAACTCGAAACTCTGGCGAAGGGGGGGGGGAAGATGCCCTGTCGTACTGATAGTGAAAAGGATGTTTTGTCTGACAGAATCGGATTCTTAGGGACAGTGCGGCATTTAACTTGTGAGTGTGCAGGGGACGGCGCCATTGTGTGCAGAGGACCTCGCAATGATGTGCAGAGGACAGCACCATTGCGTCCAGAAAACTGCGCAATTATGAGCAGAGGACCGCGCTATTGTGTCCAGAGGAACGCTCCATGTGTTGTGTACAGAGCTCCGCATTTTTGCATGCAGACGACTTCTCTATTGTGTGCAACTGCACTGCTATGGGAGAGGGCCTGACCCTACTACAGTGTGCAGAGGACCTCTCCCATTGACGCTAAAAAGGAAGTTCCATCAAAGGGGAACCTGACTCCGAGGCACAGCCCGGCACTTAACATCAATCGACGACCCCCCGGCACAATGCACTCGGTCATTGCCTCAAATTTAATTCTGATTAACAACATAAATTGTTTGCTCAGCTGCGGAAGCCAGTGTCTGCAGCAGGTGAACAATAAATAAATAAATAGTTAAATAAATGTAGAAATAAATATAATTATTTATATATTGCCGAGCTGCAGTACTTTGTGTGCTGCAGGCCTGCCTTTGACATCTCTCATTGCTGGCCTTGCGTTTGGCCGAACTAAACATGAGTCCCGAGTTCGAATCCCACGAGTTTCTAATTCTTTAGCTGATTCAAAAACCGATAAGATTGTGAGCTGCTATTCTGGCTTTGTCCATGTGAGAGTGGGCTAAAATTCTGTAGTATTTATATCTGTGCATTTGCCTATGTACTTGACACTTCAATAAGCATATAAAGAATAGTTTCTAGCGCTCTACACAAAGAAACGTGTTGTCTCATAGCCAGCAGCGCTATCGTCTTTCACGACGGAGATGTCTGCGTGTTTGTGTACGCAGATCGTGTGCGCGTGAGCGGCGTTATAGTTGATGCGCCGCGCTGCTCACTGTATCGCTAATTAAGTTGGGTTAGGTTAGGTTAGGTAAGGTAAGGTAAAGTTAGGTAACGTTAGGTAACGTTAGATAACGTTAGGTAACGTTAGGGAAGGTTAGAAAGGTTAGATTGGGTTAGGTTACGTTAGGTTATGTTGGGTTAGGTAAGGTTAGGTTAGGTTAGAAGGTTAGGTAAGGAGGTTAGGTTAGGTAAGGGTAGGTTAGGTTAGGCTGGGTTAGGTTTCCCTAGGTAGTGTTTATTTTAGTGGTGGCGCGCGCAGGAAAGCTTACGTGAACGCAAAATCGTCGTGAGAGACGATAGTGCTAGCAGGCACGTCTTGTTGGGCACTTAGAGGAATTGCCTACGTCATTGCGCTCGATCGTGAAGGATGGAAGTAGTGCGTTTTTCTATCTGAGCACGCGTTTGTGAGCTGACTTCGAGACAGGATTTCTTTAAGTGTATGAGAATGAACTTTTTCCATCAAGAGTTTCATCAGGATTGACCAGCTTACAAAGCAGCGTAGTCTACCATGCGAGAATTTGTTTTTTTTTTTATGTTAGAGAATTGGAAAAAGCGCTCTTAAGAGGGATTGGAGGTAAAAGCGTGACTCAGCCAGAGTCGAAACAAGGAGGTTTAATGAAGCAGGGAGCGCAGCCCCAAGGATCTTAACTTAACCGGTATCCGGAGGCCGGGCACAATAACTGACAGCATGTCTGTAGATTTGTCAGTACCCAGCAAACCAACGACCGGATACGGGTTAACGACTTCCGAAGGATGTAGCATGGCTGACTCGCTGATATTGCAGCACGAATGGCTATGAGTGAAGAGAGCAGCCATCGAATGAGAAAATAAAATCACTGCCCAAACAGCAAAATGTGGCTGGGCCACAAAACATCTTTGAATCGAAACAGTGCCTGGAAGTCACACTCTAAATTTAGTATCTCGGCAGCAAGCGACCACCGATTTAAAAAAAAAAAATCTACCGTCACGCAAGCAACACGGACACAAGTGTCGTGCGAGTGCTGTTCCGTGTTCGTGAAGCACGAAAATTCTAATTTTCGTGCTTCATGTGGTTGACAGTGCAGTATCTTTCGTCGCAATATGCGTTGATTTTAAAACACTTGTCTCAGGAAGATGAACCTTTGTTTAGGATTATAACTCGAAAGAAATGGTTTTATGTACCAAGAGATTTTCTACTGTAGCTTTTTGAGGTAGGAAAACTTCTACCTAAGGGTATAGAGTTTGCTTCATTATAACATTTTAATGGGAGGTAGACCGTCGGGAAAATTTTAATCCTATTTTAATGACAACAATTTTCATCGATGAAACTAATTCTGTCAGTACCCCGCTGTTCGTCCACGCTCTCCTGTAGAATACGACAATGCAGTGAACTGCACGATTGAACAAAGAACCTTCGTAGCAAATAGGTTTGAGCATACACCATATGGTGTCGTCTATGGTTGGAGTAATTACTTTTGCTTCACATTGGAAATTGTTACTTCTACGGTTCAAAGAATTCTACCTGAAAATTAAATCTTATAATTATTATTGTGGAGGAAGGTATATCGGTATGGTTCGACTAGTTTGTCAGTAATTCCCTCGGTAAGGCACAAGGGAGACAATTTCTGCCCGGTGTACACCCAGCCCAAATTGAGCGGGTGAACAGCGGGGCAAAGACTAAGATAATCTGCTCAAATATACACAAATGTTATCGACTGAGGTTTAGCATGTCCAGTACTTCATTCCTGGACGCTGGATTCGTCAATGTGAATCGAGGTTCAAGTGTAATCGGCTTACGATTGAAGCCTAAAACTAGATCCAAACTGACGAATCTGACGGCCAATCAGATTTGAAGTTCCGGATAAGTTGAGGAAAACTGATTTAAATTATTTTGATCGACTTGAACGAATCGAATTCGTCCTCATGATTTGATTCAGTACCAATCTTACCTGCAGAGCGGAAATTTTGGGGAAGTTCGGTGAGGTGACGTATAGTACCTTTAAAACGAAGCAGAGAGCGTTATAATATGCGAGAACCACTCGCTGTATCTGGGCTCATAAGTCGCTTTATTAAATGAAGAGTTATAGTAACGCAAGATGTATGGACGAGGTTCATCGACACTGAGCGGCACTATGCTAGGAGTCGTGATGTTCGACCACCTCCAATGACTTTGGCCTAAAACAAAAAGCCTATAACGCGCTATAGCAAAGTGAAAGCAAGGCTGTGTTGGCAACGGTACGGTGTGTGTCCTAACTGCATACATTCCGGGGACAATGTCTGATTTGGGCGGAAGACTCGGCGCTTGCCAGCTAGAGAGTTGTTTGATGTTGCACTATGCTGCCAGCCGAAAGTTTCCGCAATGAATCGATTTTTCCACATTTTCTTAAAACTTAAAAACTGCTACTAATTCTCTACTGATCCCCTGCGCGACTCTAAAAATCATTTTAGAGCTGCAACTGTCACCTGGCCACTGCAGTGCCCGAGTGTACAGATTATTAAGCTTCACTTCATTCCAAATTTGAAGAGATAAGCGAAAATTTGCATTTACGGTTGACACGCAGCTCTATTTAACAGAGGAAAAATATAAAACATTTTCAATATCAGTGCCAGTGAACCACATTAACTGGCACTCCGCCAATGATGTTATACAAACGGGGGTGAACGTTCTAGAGACGAAAAGGTGGACCAAGGAGGTAGCTATGTTAGGGTTAGACGAGGTATGTTAGGATTAGACGTGGTACGTGAGGGTTAGATGAGGTACGCCAGGGTTAAGTGAGGTATACCTATAAGAGTTAGACGAGAAACGTTAGGGTTAGACGTAGAGCTATGCGTGGGACGTTATGTTAAAATGAGCACCGATAAACTACGTTTAAGAGCTAGGATAGGTTACTAAGGTGCTGAAAATTCTGACCATGACCACCGCATGACCAAAGCAAAGCTCACAGGTTTTGTGAGTCCCTGCGCATACAAACAAACACACGACTGCGGCCGCAGCACACCGAGCCAGCCACATCACTGCAGGAGGTGGACACGGTGTGCCCACAGGCCTGCGGTTTATCAGCTCTTCCTGAGGACGCGCGTGAACAGCCCAGGCGATAACCAGGGGCCTGTGCTGCAGTACACAGTCTGCTGCAGGATATTGCGCGAGGGGAAGACCAAAGGATCGTGATGTATCCGTAGAACTGGAAACTCACCAAAGGCCCAATTGCTAAAGAAGCAAATGACCAAGAATGGTACTGATGACCTGAAATCTTTCCGGGAAGTTATTTTGTTTGGGAATACGAGAGTATCCCAATTCTTGCTAAACTGAATGACCACGGATGGTGCTTCTTACGCTGAAGTCTCTTCTTGGAGTGACATTATTTAGGAATACATGCCAATTATTACAAAACTGAACAGCTCAACCTGTAATTGGTAAACTGGTTTTTTATTTGGTGTTAACATTTACGAACTTGACCCAAGGATTTTCAGAACAACCAGGTACCGAATTGTTTAATTGTGCTAAGTTGAAGTCTTTTCTGGGATTGACATTGATAGGAACGTAGTCACAGGTATAATGCGCTGATATCAAAGAAACAAATCAAGTGACAGCAGTTCACAAAACTTTCCAAGCCATTTGATGAAAAAGCAAAAAAAGCTGGAACTCCTCGTGGCGTAAGACTATCACCCGCGTTGAGAGCAAAATCATTGCAGTAGTTTTTGATGGACAGCTAATCCTAGTTTTTTTAGTGTGGGTTACATCGAGAACGGCCTACTAGACTCGCTGCAAAAATCATGAACATAGCTCAACTCCTTCTAGTTTTTTGGGTGAAGAGCAAATTTCATCACCGTAATTTTCTATGGCCAGATAATTCTAGATTTTTTGGCATGGGTCACATCGAGGGGAACCCAACAGACTCTCTGCAAAAAAATATGAGCATGGCTCGACAACTCCTCAGGTGGATAGTTATATTTACTAATATATATACTTAAATATATATATATATATACTTAAATCTTAAACGAAAACATTATAACCTCTCTCAATTCGTTTGCGGGAGAAAAGAATATTTTGAGAGAACGGTATGAGATCAATTTCGTGTGCAATATCAAAATGGCATTATTAACTAGTTGCAGAAGAATACTGTTAAATACAAATTTTCTGACTAATTTGAAGAAAACGTTTCAGGTAAAAATAATAGCGCAAAAAAGAGGTAATTCAATAAAACGATGCAGCTTTTTATGTAAATCGGGTGTACGCCTTGAGAATTTCTCATTTTCAAGAAATTTGTCTCTTAACTACAGAAAAATGAAGTTTACTTTCGACTCGGTTATTTTGATTTGAGCCTCTGTTATTGAAAGTCGACCTTTATTTTCTAGTTTGAAGCATGTGCGAGTCGTAAGTGGTTTGCGTTGGTGGACTTTTGCAATAACCCAGAACATAAGCGGGACACACACCGCGGCAGGACGGTTGCGGTTCAGGAAAGCAGGAGAGAAAAATACTCCTGAGTGCACTATGCGACAGCAATCGCATCTCTCTATGAGTCCTATGGTGCTGAATTGCTTCTTTCTCTGGAAATTTCTACCCTATCGCCAGGTTCCCGTCTTCTGGAGTGTATTTAGAAGTGAACTCATAGTAATATCGTTAATCATGCACATGGCCTGGTATGGAAGTAGAGCGTCAAATAATGGCTAGCAAATAATAATGGGAGAAAACTCTGACTATAACCATTTTCTACCATACCATGAAGCATTTTATCACAGGATATAAGCACTGATCGCGGACAATGATTTTTCCGCGACAGGTTTTATGCATGGCAGAGCTTCTGAAGAGAGCTGCAGTGACGAATGCGTTGACGTTACAGCTAAGGTTTGAATTTTTTTCTCTTGTACTTACATAGCAGCTCATTCTCAAGTACAGATCCAGTGATGCATTACTTCAGTACAGAAGCCATACAGATTTGCTTCAATTATCAGTACTTGTGGATTAAAGATTTTTGGTGCCACTCTAGAGATATTAATTGGCATTACAAAAAATCATCTATAAAGTGTGAAACTATTGTTTGTTCTCTGAACATCGTGCTGGGTGAGTGGGTGTTGGGTGAGGGGAGTCCCCAACATAAGACAGTAATATTTTCCTTAGCGCCCCCAGAAATGAAAACCGACTAAATTAAAAGAGCTCATACAGTAGAATTGACACTTTCTCTGTTTCGTTATATACGACAATTTCTTCACTGCAATTAATATTTATGAATACTGATAATCACATTTCTGGTGGGGGGAAAAGGATGAAGGCTAGGTTTGGTTAATTAATATCACATTATTATAGCACACTGGGTTAGGTTACGTTCATTAATAATATCACACGAGGTTAGGTTACGTTAATTGATAATATCCCTCTCACTTCTTTAACAGCTCAATTCATCAGGGTCACTGTCATCTGTTCAGGTGCTGGGCAAATCATTAAAAATTGGATCTTGATCCCCCACCGGAAATATGATTCTTAGCATTCACGTACTGCACCTGCGGAACAGAATAACCGCACTTTAAAACACCCGGAGGCACGGAACAATTTCCTATTCAATCTCCTTGAGTAGAAGTACTGAGTGAGCTTCATCCTCTTCCAAGTGAGGTTATTCTATTATGCATGCACGAACGCTGTTGCAATAATAACTTGAACAGACAGATGCAAACATGTTGACACACTTTCGGCAAGACAACCACGCTTCCACTGCTGCTGAGGCGACCGGTGTTGATACAAAACCAGTGAGAACTTTTCTCCGAAAACCCCATATTGTAGCATTGCTGTTCGCACGACGTGCGAGAGGTTAGATTACCCGCGGGCTTCCCTAGGACTGGTACAGCGAAACTACTCTGCTCATGTGCGTCTTCAGAGGATTTCCGCTCAATTCTTTGCAACGTTGTGGCACTGTGCGCACTTATATCTCTCGGGGAAAAACAACAACATGGATACTCTTGGAATAGACAGTAACGGTGCAATGCAAAACAATTAATTGCAACGCATTCAGCACTTCAGACATGCATTTTTACACGACTGCCGCACATAGAGCAATTAATCTTTCCGTTAAAAAGACTAAAGCAGACAGACTGAATATTTCACCAAACCACAAAATTTTCACGACTCCTTGACATGTTTTGCCTATTTTAGGCAAGTTCGTTTGTGAAGCGCAATTATTGCTTCGAGGCATGGCGTGTCCGAATATTGAGACAGGCGGCCTGGGTTCAACTTGTTGATTCAAGTTTCTGTCACATGCCCCTTGATTGCTACCTGTGAGATGTCGATGAACTGAGTCTTACTACGTAAAATGAATATTTCAGTCCGCTCAACTTAATCGGACTAGTTTTAGTTTTAGCACCTGCAACAATATTCGAAGAGACGAAGCTAAATTTCCTGTCTACATTTTCGGACAAGTCAATTCGAGTGAGCTCGGCTTAGATCGACTCTGACGATGCAATCGAACTCGCCCTCGGTGGATAACTGCGTTGAATTCTTTCCATTTTATTAATATCTTTGTGCTTGTATGGCGACGAAAATTGGCCAGCGTAAACTAAAGTCGGGGGCACTAGAGATTAGTACAAAGGAATGATTATGTTCTTAGATATGAACTCAAAATTCCTTGCAATGAATTCCTGTACTCTTCAACTTGATGACTCTCTTGTAGTTCGTTTGTGATGGTTATTCCAAGTCACGTTGTTGGATGACAGCTTTTAATTTTATCCAGTTCATTTACAATTGTACTGATGGATTTTCAGGCTCCGGGCCAACGTGCGTTACTGAACACTATTTGACATTAACCCTTTCGATACTGACGGTGCGTGCACGTCCCGCATCAAAATTTTCATTATTAAAACCGCCGGTGCGTTGTTTCCTGCTCTGGAAAGTTGGACAACATATTTAACAACCCGTCTGAAGTCAGTGATAGTATTTTCTCTATGAATCAACTGAACTGTAGGAGAGCTAAAGTGACTACAATGATTGTGTCTTCTAGGAGCTTCTATTAGAACCACATAATAAAAGCAAAGTTTCCGTAGCGAAAGGGTTAAAGCCCATCTACCAATTTGCGGAGACCAGCCATAATGGGGTCGATGTTTTGTTGAAGCTCAAATATATTCCTGGTAGGATGGCATAGTTTAGTGCCATCTACAAATATACACCTTTTACAGCGGATGTTGATATCTAGATCATTGATGTAAATTATGAACAGAAGTGGGTCAAGCACGTTACCTTGTGGAATCCCAGATGAGTTAGGCGTCCTGTAGTTTGTCCTTTCTTGCAGCTTTACTCGCTGCTGCCGGCAAGTGAGCCATGCTTGGATCCAGCGTGAATATTTTACCTAAATACCCGAAGCACCATTATCTGACTGTATCTGTTATTTTCAGTTTGGACTATGCTTTTAATGCCATCTACAAATATACAGCTTTTACAGCGGATGTTGATATCTAGATCACTGATGTAAATTATGAACAGACCTGGGTCAAGCACGTTACCTTGTGGAATCCCAGATGAGTTGGGCGTTCTGTAGTTTGTCCTTTCTTGCAGCTTTACTCGCTGCTGCCGGCAACTGAGCCATGCTTGGATCCAGCATGAATAGTCTACCTATACACCCGAAGCACAATTATCTGATTGTATCTGTTATTTTCGGTTTGGACTATGCTTCCAGACATTGTAGTATACTTATCGACTGGCAATTATTATTGTTATTAAATCACACCAGACTGGCGACGTGGGAACGGGGAAATCTATGAGATTGACAAACCACCACACGCAACCAGCCCAGCGAGCGAAGAGAAAAAAAGGAAGAGAAGATCCGAGATCACAGAATAGCTCTGTGTACAGATCGTTTAAAGCTGCCAATACCGGCACCAGCAAAGACAGAGCCATAAAGCCCGTTCCAAACATCCCCACGCGACGGAAAAAACGATCGAGAATACTGGCCCGTATGGCATCGTAACGGCAATGCAACTTTTGACTGTCCAGTTAATGCAGAGAGTATCATTGCTGATAAGGACTCTATATTACTTGGGATGTGTCGTTCAGCAGCGTTAAGGATCCTTGTCTTCAGACTGCCAGAGCATTGTTCCACGCTACAGTCTCTCAGTAGACTTTCGAAGTTAGTTCTTTCTATTTCGCAAGCCATTCCTTGGAGATTTGTTCGCCGATAGTCCGAGGATGAGCTTGAGATGTTGGATTGTTGCCAAGTTTCAGAGTAAATTCAACCATGTTATGATCTCCGAGCCGGTCCAAGATGCCGAAGTCGAATAATTTCGTAATCAGGTGTGAAGATAACCAGATCTAAGATACCTGTATATGGTGGGCTCATGAACGTGTCGGGCCAATTTGTTGTGGCTCAGAAGTTCAAGAAGTGCAGTGCCTGGGGTCGGCTATGCAAGGTACTCCAAACAATCTGGGGGAAATTGATATTTCCCATGAGAATTGGGTCATCCTGAGAACTTAGTGCGTTTTCAATCTTGTCATAGAGCGATATGTTACTCTCTTAAATTCATGGCGGAGCATCAACTGCAAATGGCGAAAATTTTCGTTCCCGAAGCGGTAAACATACGCAAGCCGCAGGTAATGGGTTAACGGAAGATCAAGCTGCAGGTAATGGGTTAATGAAAGATCAAGCTGCAGGTAATGGGCTAATGGAAGATCAAGCTGCAGGTAATGGGCTAATGGAAGATCAAGCTGCAGGTAATGGGTTAATGAGAGATCAAGCTGCAGGTAATGGGTTAATGAAAGATCAAGCTGCAGGTAATGGGCTAATGGAAGATCAAGCTGCAGGTAATGGGTTAATGAGAGATCAAGCTGCAGGTAATGGGTTAATGAAAGATCAAGCTGCAGGTAATGGGTTAATGGAAGATCAAGCCGCAGGCAATGGGTTAATGGAAGATCAAGCTGCAGGTAATGGGTTAATGAAAGATCAAGCTGCAGGTAATGGGTTAATGAAAGATCAAGCTGCAGGTAATGGGTTAATGGAAGATCAAGCTGCAGGTAATGGGTTAATG
>LQNS02278148.1:730920-741607 GCA_001587735.2 Parhyale hawaiensis | reverse complement strand
GATGTAATATTCCTCCTTGCCTGATCCACCAGGTGTGCTGCTTCAAGACGGCGCTTACCTTTGTGGACTCCCTGAGTGAAATCTTCGGACCTCTGCTCACTGGCAGGACCCTGGTCGTGGTGCCGAAGGTAAGATCTTGGCTACTTGCCCGTTTCCCATTAATAATAAGATAATATTAGATAATAGACAGCTAATAGATAATAATAATAAGATAGCCTAGGACCCTTGTCTTGGACTTATCATTATTCTTAATTTCTCATACAACGAACACACTAGTGAAATTTTGCAGCTATGCCAAAAATTGCACTAAATTCTGTGCGTTTTGTGAAGAATAGGGTTGGAAGCTAGTTGAGAAACACTGCCTCACCTGATGATCACTTAACTGAGAATAATTTTCCTGAAACCAAGCGCCGATTGATTTGCCTCTACTTTGCGTTCGAAGTTCCGCTGTAGGGCCATGTGCATCTTTGAGAGCAATATCTGATTACTCCTCTGTATCTCGATAGGGTAGAAGCAATGAACCAGTTACACTGAGAGAAAATTAGGTGCACTTAAGTGCATCAAAATTTCATGCATTTTCCAAGACACCGAAATACGAAAGTGCATCATGACGATGCATATAGGGTCCTATGATGCACTTGGTCACGCTGGTGCACTTATGTGTTTCGGTTTTTGGGATAAAGCTAATAATGCATCAATATGCATCAAAAGCAGATAAAATCGATACACCTGAAAAGACAAAATTTCGAATTGCAATAACGATCTGCTTTTTAGTAAGTAACCGCATATCGTTTCGCACGTGTAACAAAGCTACAAAGCTTTTGTTCACTTTTTGCGGAAATATGTTTTTCTGTCTGCTGCGATGACGCACCAAACTACGCCATGAAACACCTACATGCATCCTGATGCTTCTCTGTGAAACACGTACGTGCATCGAAAATTTTCTCAGTGTGTGCTAGTGTTATAAAAATAAAACACCGAGGCGCATTGGAGACATACGGTACAGGGTATATATCTCTCAGTAACTCCAGTAACGATCTCATTAAGCAGGATCCGCTGAAGGCACGACCTTAACAAAGCTTCCAGCTGCCCCTGGAGCTCTTTCACGATTATAATGTCTAAGGCGACCTAGGATTCTGTTAGGCTAGCGCTTCTCGTTCATCAGAGAAATAATTTTAGAAAATTCTGTCGAAATTGTTGATAGTGCAAAAATGTTGCTTGGTGAGGGTTTCAGGAGTATTACTTTAGTCGGGCGTCACCTGATAAAAATGGGAAACGTTTCTATAGAAATACATTGAGGTAGAATAGCTAATTTACTTTGTTTAGTTAAAGTTCTTATTTTCTTTCTGATGTGTAGAAATAGCTAAAATAAGTAATGTTATTGGGTAAGTATTGATCATTTGCAGGGCTAAGTACGGCAAATAGGATTAATAGTATGGGTATTTGCACAGAGCTGAAGCCTCAAAGGTTGGCCCCGGCAAAATTGAACTAAGCCAAGCTGATTGACGAGACTTGTACAGACCTACAGACAGGAATCTTAATCTGGCCTTGCAACTCTTCAATGAGTGTCAAAAGTAAGCCAAATACGCTTGAGACGGCTAAAAGCTTCATGTTACGAGCAAGATTTAGCCTTCGGAAGTTTCAGAAGCAATCAGTCGAGGGTGAACGGGAGAAACCCGGCTCAACAAGGTTGGTTGTACCAGAACACTTGCAAGAGGGCTGGAAAAGTAAAATCTCCAGGGCTTTTTTTTGGCCTGCAAGTCGATGACGATCTTGAGATAGATAATGTTAAGAGTCCTAACTCGTTGAAAATCTAACACTATATAACCCCCCTGCACCCCAGGCTATGGTATCCAGAGTGGAGTCACTGGTAGAACTACTGGCGAGGTACCAGATCAGGCGACTGGTGCTGGTACCCACCCTGCTGCGGGCCATCCTGCTGCACTGCTCCCAACTGCCTCACCCTAGCCGCCTCCCCATGCTCAGGCAAGTGTTAGGTCGGCGACATAATTGGTTCTTTTTCTCATCAAGGGATTTCTCCCAAACAATAACTAGACATTACAGCCGACTCGAGAAATATGTAGAACCAAAAGCAGAAGCGGCCCCAGAAGGAGGACCTTGAACCACTTTGAAATTACGGACAATTTCCGTTAAATTTGTGAAAAATTACTATTATTTGGCAGAGCTGAAAAAGAGCTGCCACTCTCCCACAATGCCAATAAATCATTTTTACAGAGTGCTACCGTTACTATATTGAGAACTCTTTCCTTTGTCTGTCTGTCACCAAGGTAACGCAAAAATATAGGGGAGGTTTTTTATGAAATTTGCGGCTATTTTTAAGCATGTAAGGATCAGTAGATGATAAATTTCAGGTGAAGATTCGGTCAACCGTGTGTCAAAAATTTATGCATGGTTGAAATTTCCACGATTATTAGGAACGTTATGAAGAGTGAATAACGAAATTTTTTTTGAAAATTTGTTCGTCCGTTTGTGTGTCTTTACGTTTGAGTTTATGTTTGTCAAAAATATATGTAACTCAAAAAGTTATTAACGGATCCTTATGAAATTGCAAGAATAGTTTGTAATGTGCGTGAAAAATTACCAAATTTTTGTGATGATCAATTCGTGCGCTTGTGTGTTTGTCATTTGTTTGTACGAATATTTGACAGCTAAATGACTAAAAAGTTGGAAACAGATTTTTATGAAATTTATAGGACTACTTTTAGAAATGCTAGGAGGCACAAATAACCAAATTTTGTGGATGATGGGTCCTTCCATTTGTGTATTTGATTAATTATTGTCCGAACATTTGGCAAAAAGTTAAGGCTGGATCATCAAGAAAACTGTAGAAACTATTTTTACTGTTCATAGGAAGAAACGATCGAATTTTGGTAATGATAAAAAAGATAGCCCAATTTCCGGACAAACTGAAATTTTTTGTTAACAGGTCGGAGATATGCGCTGTTAGAGTGCTCGAACAATATTTTTGTCAAACCAAACTGAAATAACTCCACAACAGGCTGCGGTAGGTGCCAATGGCCTCTTCCTTTACAGGCTGTGGGTGTGCTCCGGAGAACAGTTTCCGCTGGATCTGCTGGAGAATTTCTTCACCGTGTTCACCCAAGGGCAGGTTGGTAACTCGAACGTTAATTCAACTCTTCACAAATACTCTTTGTCTTTTATATTTGTGGTCGCATCAAGAGGGAAATACCAATAGTTTTCGGAACATTTCCAGTCACGGTCCCCGAGGATTCTATCGATTGGTGATACCCTTCAGGTGTTGCCGATTGGACGGCAAAATTTGGCTCTCGAAGAGTGACTTGTGAGGAACATCGGACGGGCGCAATGGCTTCGCCCTCTTCAGTCGAGTTTTAGGCCTTAATCTCTATGTGTTTTTAACTCTAGCGATATGAATCAAAGTTCGACAACGTTCCGAAGGAGTTAATTCCAGCGACTTCGGCTTCGCTGAATTTTGACGGCATAACCGATGAAGCTTTGAGGGACGCCTGTCATTGATACTAAATCTTGACCGGATTTTTTCCCTTACTTTTATCACTCCAGAGCTTCTATTTCTGTTCTTATACTTCTCCTTCGATTTGCTGCTCACTTTGAGAGATGACGCGCCCGGTGCCAGTTTTCCATTTTTATGTAATAAAATCTACTTATGCGAGCACTGCTAAGGCGCTTTCGATTGAATGGCGTGGCCAAGCCTCCAAAGTTTACCTTGTTTGGAACTCCGATCAGGGGCATTAGCTTCGACTCCGTGAACCAAATTTCTGCCGTTGAATTTTGCTCGTTTTCTTCCAGAAACCCAAACTTGCTCTCTAAAATAGAGCTTTCAGCCTGCTCACCAAACTCGCCTTGCTTCTAGCTAACGCAATATATGTCAAAGCGATGAAATCTAAGCTACGGGCTGAAATTGAAGAGAAGTCATGCCTTGAAGGCCTAATTTGAGCTCCCAATTGAACGCGCCCTTATTCCTATTCGAATGAAGTTGACTTAGTGGCCTGGTCGGGAGTGCTTAAAAGAGCCCTATTATGATTTTCATTCGAACATCGTGACTGGACATAAAGCAGGCAGCGGCTTTATAGGGACACTGTATGGTGTGTACATTTTGCAATAAAAACTTAAATTATAACAGCAAACTTGTAGGGCTAAGTTTAATATCCATAACACTAATTCAAACACGCAACGTGTTAGTAACGCAATGCTTCCTCCGGCGGCTGTGTCTGCTAGATCAACAGATTATCACATTTGAGTGTGTTACCGCTCAATGAAGTATTCATATTCGTAAGTATTGAGTGATGTTGTTTTAATTTAAAACGTACGATTGAAACTAGCACATTTATGTATATTATCTTAGCGCCGACGTAAAGACTTCGTCACTAATACAGCGACTATTTCCTCTCAATTTTTTTTAATTTAAAGCTCGATGAAATTAAGATAAGAAGTTGACTCGATATTATTCAACATTCTGTTATAACTATCCCTTACGTTATTAACGAATACATAATTTACTTTCACCATTCTAGACAACAAATTAGAACGCCCCGTGGCGTAAGACCGTCACCCGCGGTAGGGAACAACTTCAGTGGAAGTCATCTTCGAAGGCCAGCTAATCCTAGATTTTCATATAGATGATGTGTCCAACAAGGATACACCGTTACGCCCCTATTATATTACCTCCTTAAGAATAACATAGGAAAAATAGAACGCCCCGTGCTCCTGACGATCTGCCGCGGTGGAGGCAAATTCACCCCTGTAGAGGCAAATTCAACGCCGTGATTTTTGATGGCCAGCTAGACCTAGTTTTTTGGCATGGGTCACATCTAGGTCAACCCACAAAACTCCCTAGAAAAAATTATGAAGATTGTTCAACTCCTTCGACCACTTATTGGGTGGACAGACAAGTATCTGCAAATATATATTTACAAATACATTTATTGTTAAATCTCCAATGAAAACATTATCACCTCTCTCACTTGGTTCGCCGGTGATAAATATTTTATTTATGTTACGCAGGGGTGATGATTTGAGACAGGAACAATAGATGTTGAACGGCTGTGTACGAGCACTAAACAGACAGACAAAACAGAACCTGAACTCTAGTGCACAATACGTTGCAATCTTTTGTGCACGTTCGATTGGGAGCCGAAATTAAGCCTTTGAGGCTTAATTTGTTAATAATTTCAGACAGGTGCGCTGGCTTTGACCCGTTTAACTGCGTATCAGGTGTTTACCTTAAAGCGGTTACCTTTGTGACTTCCAGTAACTCAACTTAGAGGCGTAAAATGAAATTTTCAGGCACAACTTGATTTTACAGCATCTAACACCTGAAGCGCAGATTCCAAGTTGTAAATCTGAAGCTTCTGTTCGAAATTTCGGAGAAGTCAATCTCCGAAAGCCTAATATCGTGTCCAAATCGAACATACCCCCAGTCGTTCGTAATTCACTTAATGAGGATACCTAATCTTCTGATACTCCAATTGCCAAATGTATAATAACTAATTCATGGCTATCTATACGTTTCAGAAAACTCCAAAAGTGGTCTCTACTTCAAATTCACGATCATTATTTTGTGCAATCCTGGGACTAGATTTGAATAGGTTCCTCCGTAAATTTACAAAATCTTATCCCCACGCCAGAAAACTTTGTTATTATGACACTTCTGGCAAATCAGTAATGTGAAAGCCCAGCTAGTAATATCTACCAATGTTCAAATTTTCTCATCAACAGGGCATCTGTAATTTCTACGGATCCACTGAAGTGTTGGGTGACGTCACATTCATCCACTTTGAGACCGCGGAGGATGTTCGCCGTAAGGTCGTCCACAACAGCGTCCCTATTGGTAAGGGTAAAAGTTCTACCGGTAGTACACAAGTCATACATGCCGCTGCAACTTCCTTCAGGAAGTTTTTTTTTTTTGCGCCATTTAATATTATTATATTCTCGTCGATGATAAATTTCTGTCGTTGCCCCGTTCATTGCTATAGCAGTTATATTGACCTCCGCCAAGGAGGTTATGTTTTCGTCGTGTTTGTCTCTCTGTCTGTCCCCAAGATAACTCAAAAAGTTATGAGCCGATTTGGATGAAATTTGCGGGGATTGTTAGGTATGTTTGGAGGAACAGATGATTAACTTTTGGTGAAGATATGTCTATCCGTTTGTTTTTTTGTTTTTTTTTCGCCTCATTTTTCTCAATGCCATAACTCAAAAAGTTATGTATGGATTTTGATGAAATTAACATGAGTTGTTGGATATATAACAAAGAGTAGATGACCAAATTTTGGGATTGATTCGTTTGTTCGTTCGTTTGTTTGTTACTGTTTTTAATTTAATGCTTTGCAGCACAATAACTCAAAAAATGAATAAATCTTCATGAAATTTATAGGGGCAGTTAGTAATGTTAAAAGACATAAATGATTAAATTTTTGTGCAGATCAGTTTCTTCGTTTGTATATTTGACTCATGTTTGCCATAACGTTTGTTAGCAGTATAATTCAAAAAATTATGAACGGATCTTCAAGAAAATTGCGCAAGCTGTTATTACTATCAAAAGGCACAAATAATCAGATTTTGCAGTTTAGGTATACAACGAAAATTATGGTTTCAGAGCCAATTTGAATTTTTTGCTACCGTTGCCTCGCTTGGCAGAGGTGCAGCACCCTTACAGTGTTACACGTGCAGCAGTGAATGCGAGGTGCGATCTCAGAGCCGCAACAATGTGTTGCGAAATTTTCTGCAAGCTTAAACATATACATTTCTGGCGGAGCCTTAATTTAACTGTGTCTTGGGATATAAAGTTCAGAAAACTGCACAAAAGTGTTCCGCATGCTAGAATTCGAGCAATATATGGCAGTCTTACATTTTGCAACAGAAATATTAGAGTATCATAGTCAGTGTTTGTAAACAAAGTGTTACCCAGCTCAGAACCCTAAAATTTAGGAGGGTTGTCAGTGTCACCAGGTGTTACCCAACCTGTGTCGCATTGGAGGCCGGTGTAGCACAGGTGACACCGAAGGCCTGATTGCAACACGCCCCAGGATGGGCAAGTAGCCCTAGGGTTAGGTTATTCAGGTTCGCCCATCCTGAGCTATGGAACAGCGACCCAGGGGGAATGTGTAGGCTGATCTAGATATTAGCTAGGCCTTTAGGCTGGGAGCACACACGGCGATTTATGGACGCGCGATTATTTGGACACCCAAACAGCAGTGGCGCGTATGTTTCTATTCTTGCTCACCCACATGGCGGCAATACTGAGGCGCGTTTTTTGCCGCCGGCGGCAGCATTGCAGCCGCCCCTTGCCACTGGTAACAGTGATTTTTCTGCCACTGGACCCGGCACAGTGACATAGGAAAGTACATATATCTGTGCACACACGGCGTTCAGTTTACCGCCAACAGCTGTCTTGAGCGTATGTGTGACGCTCTTGCATACCACGGCTGAGGAGTATACTATTGATAATGAATTATTAATTCACTTAGTGCATGAAAGGCCTGTTCTTTGGGACAAAACTTTGCTGTCTTTCAAAGATAGAAATGCAACCAAGAATGCGTGGAGTGAAAGTTTGTCTGCAAATGAAGAGTGATTTCAATATGCTACAACATTACAAGAAGAATGCCTTTGGTAAGTTAAATTATTGTTACTGCACTCAATTTCAGTACAACTAATCATCATCAATCATCAACTAGAATAATGATCTGAAACTGGCTTAATCCCCTATACTTCGGCGGTAAAAAAATCGTGCGGTGAGAAAACCGCTCAGTGTGCACACCTACCATATTTTATCGCGTCAGCGTCCAAAAAACCGCGCGTCTTTAAATCGCGTGTGTGTTCCCAGCCTTAGGACGTCTCTCTTTCGAGCCCACTTTGTTTTTTTTTCCTGATGCACTACTTTGCTGGCTGTATTCTAAGCTCTTCTTCCTCCTCTTTCCCGACTAGATGTAGCCTGTTACCTTGTGTGTTGGTCCACCTTGGTACGGGAGTCCCGCGTTTCTATCGACATACGACGTGTTCCTTCCTTTTCCTTTCCTTGGATCACCAGTAGAGATGCCTAGGACAATATAATAGCTGAGTAATCTCTGAATGTTCTCGAGTCTCCAGCTATTTCCGCTAATTTATCAAAAGATAATTCATGATAGATTTCATGTATGGTATTTTCATTCAACTTAACTTATTCCATTTTATTTTCCACAGAGCACACAATGTTTGCAACCCTATTTTTCTTGAGCCCTTCTTGAATGAATAGATAGTACTTTATCTTTGTAGAGATAACTCCCTCATCCTAAAGCTCAGGGACAAGACCCTGGTAAAGCAAACAATCCAGGCCGTTGATGCCAAGTAGAGGGTTACAAAGTTTATTTGAATACATTTCCCAGATCTAACAATGTCAATTAATAGCATGGGCCTTACATTTCGCACCTTTTATCAGATAAGAATAGTATTACTGGTTTGAAAATCGCACATAGGCCGAGGTTATAAGAGATGCTGCGTTTATTCGATGTTTGTGGTCTGAGATGTTTGCATTTTTAAAATGTGTTAATGCGATAGTCCATCGCCGATTGTGACGCCCTACGATGGCCATCGCCGATGTTTATTTCACTGTAGGTCATCGCCGATGAAAATTGGTGATTTTTGGTTTCAATGCCGATGGAGCGATGGTACTGCCATCACCGTGAACAATGGCGATGGCCATCGTACCACCGATTTTGCCATCGGAGCATCGTAAAATAATCGGAGATGCCGACCGCTGATAAATATTAAAAATTGTGTGTACGATGACAACCAAGCAAACACACAAGCTCATCAGAGTTTTACATGTTTATAGATTTTGTCAATTATGAAGAGTCGAAGGTAATGTCTACGTCCATTTTGTGCCCTGTGTCGAAGACTGCGGTTTTTATTAGAAATGCTTCATTTTGGACGCTTTAATCGCCCAGTGAATTGAAGATTTTCAGCGTGCGTGTTTCAAGTTCCATGCAAGTCAAGTCTCCTTAAAATATTAATTTGCGGTCAGTCGAACGCACACTTACACAAAGTTTTAAACAAGCTCAAGCTATCTGCAACTTCACGATTTATCGTAAAACACCTAACTAAAATTTTGATTTTCATAGCTAGCTCCATCATTGTCCACAACGCCAAATATAAGCAGCTCCAGACCCTATTACTAATGGCGGTATTACGCGTGTTAACCTCAATGATTGTATTTATCCACAGGATCAGTGTTAAGCAACAACTTTATCATCCTACGAAATGATTCTGCTGACTCAACCCAAAAGCGTATCTCCAATGACCAACACAACGCTAATGGTTAGTGGCTACTTACTTTCTTGAGCAGACTTGTTTAAGTGTACAAGGTTCCTATATACGAAGGTCTTTCCAAAAGTTATGCCTCTTATTTCTGAACTCAAAAAGGTGACGAGCTGAGAAAATAAAAGTGGCACTCTTAAAACGAGTGACCATTTGTACTCAAGAGATAATTTTTCTTTTTTTATTCTATTACTTTCTATTATTCTCACGGCTACCATTGCAGCGATATTGTCGGGGCGACGCCGGCCACGTAATGCGTCCTTCAGAAATCGGAACAAGTGGAAGTCTGGCGGTGGCGGTCAGGACTATACGATGGGTGAAAAAGCACCGTCCAGGCGAACTTTGCTACACTTTTCGTGGTCTTCAAACATCTGAGGGGTCTAGCATTGTCGTGTCGCAAACGGAATGTTTCCCTTTTCTTTGGCTTTACACGAACAATCTAGGCCACATCCAACTCTACACGCATTTCATTCATCGCCATCTGCTGATCGGTGCGGAACAGTTGATCGGGCGCACATTGTGTTCTGGAGGGGTGGCTGTGTATGAGCGTTCGGAGCACACTTTGTCACTCACATCTCTGTCGCCACTCTGAACTCGAAGAGCCCCGTCTTAACTGCGCTGTCACCAGCTGCATCGGCTTTGTAAACTCTTACCAGTGGTCGGTAAATATTGATAGTTCATTTGTTTCTGCGTGGAGGAATTCACTGTCGCATCTCTCCTTCTCATGCACGTCCTTGACAGCAATTGCTTTCTCAAACAGCAACAGCGGGGCAAAACTTTCAGGTCATTAGTGCATCAGTTCAGTCATTATAACAATGCAACTTGCAATCCCCTCGAACCCCTTTGAGCGAAATATAAACAAGAGTCGAATACTTTTGGAACGACCCTCTTATATACACACTTTAGTAACGAAACATTCAGAAGTTTACAATACAAAATTCCAGGTTCAACGAGCATAACGGCGTTTAACGGCTCCAGTGCTATCAACAATGATGCCTCTAACTGGGTGAATGGCACCATTTCAGGCAACGGCAACACAGACAGCGGCATCTTCAACGACAATACCGAAAGCACCTTCGGCGAAATTCTAGTCTTTGGGGCGAACCTGGCGCTGGGGTACGTCGGCGTGGGGCATGCTGACCGCTTCATTGATTGCTGCGTGGAGGGCAAAAGAGGTACGTGGAATTACTGATCCTATGACAACAAACACTTTTCCTTGAGGGTAACAGAGGTATGCGTGATAATTGATTAATGAGCCTATAACGCTAAACGCCCATCGTGGAATTCTGAGTAGAGTTCCGGAGGATAAGAATAATACGTGTTGTTAATAACGCTATAGCGCCAAACGCATTTCATGCAGTGTCGTGTTAAAAGTAGG
>LQNS02278148.1:709323-720094 GCA_001587735.2 Parhyale hawaiensis | reverse complement strand
TAAATGTGATTCTTTATTCATTTCAGAATTGCTGATGATGGGCCGATTGCGTCCGAAACGTTCATTTTAATAATTACGTACTATTTGAATTTTAGTAAATTTTTAGGAAGATGCCTACTTTTACATCCTATCTAGCTTTATTGTGTTTAGTTCAACTAAATTCTCAAGTGATATCAAATTGTATTAACTATATACACTTAAATCTTCAACGAAAACATCATAACCTCTCTCTCCGTTTGCGGGCGAAAAGAAAATTTTGGCAGAACGGTATGAGATCAGTATCGTGTGCAATATCAAAATGGCATTATTAACTAGTCGCAGCAAGAGTACTGTAAAAGACAAATTTTCTGACTAACTTGAGGACAACGTTTCAGGTAAAAATAATAGCACACAAGAGAGATAACTGAGTAAAATGTCATTTAATGTACACGATGACGCTTTTTATGCAAATCGGTGTACGCCTTGAAAATTTCTCATCTTCAAGAAATTTATCTCTTTCGACTCGGTTATTTAGATTGAGCCTCTTTTATTGAAATTCGACCTTTATTCTCTAGCATGTGCGAGTTGTAGGTGGTCTTGATTTCATGGACTTTTGCAATAACCTATATAGTGTAAAAGGGTCACACAAGATGGAATGTTTGCAGCTCAGGAGAGAAGGCGAGAAAAATACTTCTAAGGCCGGGGACAGACTGGGGCAACAAGCGATGCAATGGAATTTTCGCAAGAGGTATGTTGCATGACTTTGACAGCTATGTTCAGTTTGACCAACCCCCCCGAAACATAGCTGTCAAAGTCATGCAACAAACCTCTTGCGAAAATTGCATTGCATCGCTTGTTGCCCCAGTCTGTCCCCGGCCTTAAGTGCCCTGTGCGACAGCAATCGTATCTCTTTATGAGTCCTAAAGTGCCGAATTTCTTCTTTCTAAGAAAATTTCCACGTTATTGATAGGTTCCCGTCTTCTGGAGTGTATTTAGAAGTGAACTCATACTAACATTGTTATTCATGCACATGGTTTGGTATGGAGGTAGAGCGTCAAATAACGGCTAGCAAATCATTATGGGAGAAAACTCTGATTCTAACCATTTTATACAAGACCATAAAGCATTATATAGCAGGATAGAAGCGCTGATTGCAAACAATGATTTTTCCTTGACAGGTTTTATGCATGGCAGAGCTTCTGAAGAAAGCTGTAGAGACGAATGCATTGACGTTACATCTAAGGTTTGAAATTTTTACTCTTGTACTTACATAGCAGCTCATTCTCAAGTATACAGATCCAGTGATGCACTACTTCAGTACAGAGGCCATATAGATTTGCTTCAATTATCAATACTTGTGGATTAAAGGTGTTTAGTGCCAGTCTAGAGATATTAATTGGCATTACAAAACACCATCTTTGAAGAGTGAAACTTTTGCTCGTTCTCTGAATACCATGCTGGGTGAGTGGAGTCCTTAACAAAAGTCAGTACTTTTTTCCTATGCGCGTCCAGAAATGAAAACCGACCAAACTGAAAAAAGGACATACAGTAGAATTGACACTTCCTCAGTTTCGCTATATACAGCAATTTCTTCACTTGAATTAATATTTATGAACACTGATAATTTCATTTCTGGGGGGCAAGATAAAAGGTTAGGTTAGGTTAATTATGATATCACACAAGGTTAGGTTACGTTCATGAATAGTATCATACGAGGTTAGGTTTCGTTAATTAATAGTATCACACGAGGTTAGGTTACGTTAGTTAACAATATCAATTTCATTTCTTTAACAATTCAATTCATCAGGGTCACTGTCTTCTGTTCAGGTGCTGGGCGAGTCATTAAAAATATGGATCCCCCACCGGAAGTATGATTCTTAGCATTCCCATATACTATACCAAGTAAGAAAAAGCCCATACACTATATCAAGTAAAAACTAGAACGCCTCGTGGCGTAGGACCATCACCCGCGGTGGGAGCAAATTTCATCGCCGTCATTTTTTATGGCCAGCTAATGCCAGTTTTTGGGCATGGATCACATCGAGGACAGCCCACTAGACTCCCTGCAAAACTACCGTGAACATAGCTCAACTCCATCTACCTTTTTCTGTGTGGTAGCAAATTTCATTGCCGTCATTTCTTATGGTCAGGTAATGCTATTTTTTTCTTTTTTACATGGGTGACATCGAAGATAGCCCACCAGACTCCCTGCAGAAAATCTTGAATCTAGCTCAGCTCTTGCTACCTGTTTTTGCGGGGAGAACAAATTTCATCACCGGCATTTTTTATGAACAGCTATTCCCCGTTTTTTTGGCATGGGTCACATTGAGGGCAACCCATCAGACTCCCTGCAAAAAAAATAAAATAGAATAAAATGAAAATCATGAACGTATCTCAACTACTTCGACCACTTACTATGTGGACAGACAAATGTATATACAATATATATATATATATATATATATATTATTCTATTCTGCATGCACGAACGCTGTTGCAATAATAACTTGAACAGACAGATGCCGACATGTAGACACACATTTGACACCAACACTTTCGGCAAAGCAACTACATTTTCACTGCTGCTGCGGCGACCGGTGTTGATACAAATACCAGTGAGGATTTTTCTCCGAAGACCCCATACTGAAGCATTGCTGTTCGCACGACGTGCTGAGAGGTTAGATTACCCGCGGGCTTCCCTAGGACTGGTCCAGCGAAACTACTCTGCTCACGTGCGTCTTCAGAGGATTTCCGCTCAATTTTTTGCAGTGTTGTAGCACAGTGCGCACTTATATCTCTCGGGGAGAAACAACAATATGGATACTCTTGGAGTAGATAGTAACGGTGCAATGCAAAACAATTAATTGCAACGCATTCAGCACTTCAGATATGCATTTTTTACACGACTGCTGCATATAGAGCAATTAATCTTTCCGTTAAAAAGACTAAAGCAGACAGACTGGATATTCCACCAAACCACAAAAATTTTCACGACTTCTTGACATGTTTTGCTTATTTTAGGCAAGTTCGCTTGTGAAGCGAAATTAATGCTTCAATGCATGACGTGTCCGAATATTGAGACAGGCGGCCTGGGTTCGTCTAGTTGATTCAAGTTTCAGGCGCATACCCCTTGACAGCTACGTGTGAGATGTCGATGAACTGAGTCTTACTACGTAAAATGAAGATTTCAGTCGGCTCAATTTAATCGGACTAGTTTTAGTTTTAGCACCTGCAACAATATTCGAAGCGACGAAGCTAAATTTCCTGTCTGCATTTCCGGACAAGTCAATTCGAGTGAGCTCGGCTTAGATCGACTCTGACGACCCAATCGAACTCGCCCTCGGTGGATAACTGCGTTGAATTCTTTCCATTTTATTAATATCTTTGTGCTTGTATGGCGACGAAAATTGACCAGCGTAAACTAAAGTCGGGGGCACAAGAGATTTGTACAAAGGATTGATTATGTTCTTAGATATGAACTCGAAATTCCTTGCAATGAATTCCTGTACTCTTCAACTTGCTGACTCTCTTGTAGTTCGTTTGTGATGGTTATTCCAAGTCACGTTGTTGGATGACAGCTTTTAATTTCATCCAGTTCATTTACAATTGTACTGATGGATTTTCAGGCTCCGGGCCAACGTGCGTTACATTAACCCTTTCGATACTGACGGTGCGTGCACGTCCCGCATCAAAATTTTCATTATCATTTGGCCACGCAACAAAGGACGAGACCTTTCAACCTGTTGTATAAATTGTTGGGCAGACTTCAGTCACTATCATAAAAGAAATACTTAGTTGACTTGACATCCTCTCGATAAGTGACTACAATGATTGTATCTTCTAGGAGCTTCTATTAGAACCACATAATAAAAGCAAAGTTTCCGTAGCGAAAGGGTTAAAGCCCATCTACCAATTTGCAGAGACCAGCCATAATGGGGTCGATGTTTTATTGAAGCTCAAATATATTCCTGGTAGGATGGCATAGTTTAGTGCCATCTACAAATATACAGCTTTTACAGCGGATGTTGATATCTAGATCATTGATGTAAATTATGAACAGAAGTGGGTCAAGCACGTTACCTTGTGGAATCCCAGATGAGTTGGGCGTCCTGTAGTTTGTCCTTTCTTGCAGCTTTACTCGCTGCTGCCGGCAAGTGAGCCATGCTTGGATCCAGCGTGAATAGTCTACCTATATACCCGAAGCACCATTATCTGATTGTATCTGTAATTTTCAGTTTGGACTATGCTTCCAGACATTGTAGCACACTTATCGACTGGCAATTATTATTGTTATTAAATCACACCTGACTGGCAACGTGGGAACGGAGAAACTCTATGAGGTTGACAAACCCCCACGCAAACAGCCCAGCGAGCGAAGAAAAAAAAAGAGAAGATCCGAGATCACAGAATAGCTCTGTGTACAGATCGTTTAATGCTGTCAATACCCGCACCAGCAAAGACAGGGCCATAAAGCCCATTGCAAACATCCACACACGATGAAAAAAATGAACAGAAATACTGGCCCGTATGGCATCGTAACGGCAATGCAACTTTTGAATGTCCAGTTAATGCAGAGAGTATCATTGCTGATAAGGACTCTATTATTTGGGATGTGTCGTTCAGCAGCGTTAACGATGTTTGTCTTCAGAATGTCAGAGCATTGTTTCAACCTACAGTCTCTCAGTAGACTTTCGAAGTTAGTTCTTTCTATTGCACAAGCCATTCCTTGGAGATTTGTCCGCCGATAGTCGGTAAACATACGCAAGCCGCAGGTAATGGGTTAATGGAAGATCAAGCTGTAGGTATGGGACCTATTTTGCAGCAAAACTTGTATCGAAAGCAAGAACAAAATAATATAATTACAAAACTATTGCCTTCATTGGTAGCGGCTCGGCACTTCAGTCTTCTGCAATAGTAGTGTGCTTGTTCCTCCCTACGTTTCTTCTTTCCTTAGCTCGTTCACTGGTTCCTAAGTTCGTTCATTCTCAGTATTAGATACAGGAATGTTAGGGTATGTTAAATAACTGTTTCAATGGAGAAGAATTTCAACCAAGTTTGTTTACATCTTTAAAGCTGTTATTGCTCGCAGATCATAGGTTTTTTCCTACGATGAACTTGTTTCGCACTTCTACCACTTTTCTCCGCATGCATGTTCAAATCTGGAGCGTAAATAAAAAAAAATGTATTTTGTTTTTATGAATTTCCGCACATTGCAGCTACTTCTAGCTCTCTTCCAGGTCTTCAGACTTCATCGTAGAAATTATCGTTTTGGACAGCTGGTGCAATATTGAAAAACGTGTATCCAGCCTGCGAGCGCAAAATTAAACGAAACCGTAACAATGAAATCGTAAATTGTCCTGCGATAATACAAATAGAATGTCTTGCTATATTCTATTGTTCGTTATTAGCTGCCCACTTACCATGAAATTGGGAAATAAAAATAGCTATTTCAAAGAAAAGTAGTAAAAAACTTGTAAGTTAGTGAAAACATGCAAAGTTTAGCAAAAGCCGTTTATTTATAAAAGGTCAGGTGTCTTCTTTAGTAGGTATTTACTGCCTATTTAATAAATACATGAACAATAAAAAATACTAGAGCACATTAAGAGCGAATACCTCCGCAAAGAAATGAAATGTAAATGAAGAAATCAAATTTTTTTCGAGAAAGCAGGATTTCCTTGTAATTACCATAAAAAATATGGTAATTTGTGCCTCTTTATATTATTAACAGTTCCCATAATTTTCTTGAAGATCCCCTGGTAACTTTTTCAGCTACGTTCTAGCAACCACCAAAACAAACACACACAGTCAAACACAGATACGATCAAACTGATCATCCACAATATTATGCAATTTTGGGCTTTGAACATTTACTAAAAAATCCTGTAAATTTCTTGAAAAACCATCCAAAACTTCTTGAGTTTCGTTCTAACAGACACACAAACAAACAGAGATAGACTTTGATGACCGATAGGCAGATAAACATGCAAATAAACTTGGATAAAAATATAACAACTTCGGCCAACAATAAGTGATTATCAAGGAATTTCGCTGCTTCTCACAATCGTATGAGTGAGAAATTGTAAAAAGAAAGAAGAGAAAATTCACAAGACATTAAAAGCAAATACAGAGGGGAGAAACGCAGTCATGGAAGGTGAGCTAATACAACTGAAATAGAATTCGAGTAAAGGGTACTTACGTTAGGTACGTTAGTTTAATTGAGCAGCGTTGTGTTATATGAAGATAGTATGGTTGGATGAGGAACGTAAGGCTTGCTGAGGAAAGTTGAGTTGGACAGTTGTGTTAGATTAGAGTGTTAGCTATGACTATCCGATTAGATGAGGAGCGTTAGGTTCGGTGAGGAGCATGAGGCTGAAGGAAGAATGTTGGGTTAGGTGACGTGGGTAAGGTTAGGTGAAGAGCGTTAAACTGGATGAGAAGCGTTAAGTTGGATAAGGAAGGTTAGGTCAAAGGAGGAACATTAGGACTGATGAAGAGCGTTAAGTTGAATGATGAGCGTTTGGTTAGTAGAAGAGCGTTTGGTTAGATGAGGAGCGTTAGATTAAAAAGAGCAACGTTAGCTGACAGCTGTTTGGTTAGAGAAGGTGCGTTGGATTGGATGAGGAGCTTTAGGTTGTTTGAGCGTTATTTTTGCTGAATAGCGAGAGGCTAGATGGGGACCGTTATATTGGATGAGATGCGTTAAGTCGATAATGAACGTTAGGTTAGATGCAGGGCGATATGTTGATGAAAAGCTTCACGTTATATAAAACAGTGTGAGAAGAGAGTTGAGCTAGATGAGGTGGGTTGGGTTAGATAAGGTGTGTTGTTGACAAGAGGCGCATTATATTATTATATGAGTAGCGTTACGTTTGATCGGGTGCCCTATGTTAGATAGAGGGCTGCAAAGGTTTGTTAGACTAAATGATAATAGTTAGGTTAGAAGATGAGCTGTCGGTTGGATAAGAAGCGTGACGTTAAATGATGTTCGTAAAGTTAGACGAGGAGGATTGATTGTACATGTTTTAGATACATATTATTATTACTACAATATTATTAATTATTATTACTATTATTAAAATTTAACGCTCGGGCCACCAGGGCTAGGTAGTGCATTCAAAATGGAGGGATTGTGCAACACCGGGAAGCCCAAAAATCCAGTAGACTGCCATTAACAGCTGACTTAAACGTCTGCAAGCCGACACGACCGAAATCCGATGCTGGTAATGAATTCCAAACCGAAACAGACCAGGACAAGAAATACCGACTATACTGACGAGCTCGGCATCTAACATTTTCCAAAGTGAAAGAGTGCGTACCAGCCGCAGCTCGTGTAATCTTCCTAAAGACTTTGAGGGCAGCAACAGACTAACACAATCAACGTTTCTCATTGTTTTACACCTCATGAAACATATTACAGAGTCCGGCCGTCCCTTTCCTAGGGAATTGACTCGCCAGATCACTTTCAGCGCACAGCCTGCAGACTGAACTAAAAAGTCGATCCAGCAGATGCAATTGACTGTCAGCAGCTCAAGGCCAGACCGGTGAGCAATACTCCAACACAGTCAGCATAGAAGCATCTTCGGACTACATCTTTGTCATCAAACAAAGAATTTACTTTACGCAAGAGCCCAATGTTATTGGAAGCACGTGACACCAGCCGCCTAATATGCCGCTTAGAAGTAAACTATTTATCAAAGACAATACTGAGAATCTCCAAGGAGCTGGATCTCAGGAGCAAAGTGTCATCTATTTTCTGAGGTGGATGCTACGGTAAAATTGTCCGAGACCGACTAACAATCATAGACATGGTCTTACTGGTATTCAGCTTCTTACTCAAGACTGAGTACAATGCACTAATGCACGACAGGTCCCTATTCAGCGAATAGATGGCAACATTACGCTTGCGGGGTGTAGGTATTACTACTATCAAAGTGAATTTGAAAGCATAGTTGATCATCATGTTCTCTAGCGAAAAGACCATGTCACTAGTATACAGAACGAACAGCAGCGGGCCAAATACGCTACGCTGAGCGACGCCAGACTCCACCGCAACTGAGCTACTAAAAAATCGACAGCAGACACACTCTGCTTTCGCTCAGAACAGTATCACGATTCGCGAATGATTGACAGAACCCTACCACCCACACCAAGCTACTCCAACTTGTATAACAGACCCCTGTGGTTGATCTTGTCATACGCCGCATTATAGTCCAACAGTACAACACGGGCTTCATAACTACAACCAGCGAAGACTGTAAATGGTGTGACACCGACAATATGTAGCGTCACAACAACCCAAACCCGTTCTGTACGTTAACTGACCAGCAGGCAGCAATCCCGTAGCCTCAGCAAAACGACCCAGCTTACGAACCACCCATTTCTCGGATACTTCGACAAAATAGGCATCTGCTTAATCGATCGGTTTTTGGCGACATAAGGCTCAAGGTCGTCAAGAAGCACTTTGAAAGCACTAAATCTGAATGCCGAAGAGGTTAAATGAGGTTCAGGGTGACATTCATGTGGTAATAACTACATATTTCAGCTCTGTTTTCCATCAAAGAGATCCGATAAGAGTTCCGCCTTTGCCAAGAGATCAGCAATGATACCACCACCACCGGGACCAACAAGGGCGGTAACGAAAGTTCAGCGCCGGAAACTAAACCCTTCAGTTCACTCCACCAACGATGTGGGTGGTCAGTACTTCAATACTCAGCAGAGATCTCCTCGAACGCTGCTTCTGAGGATGCTGTAGCCTCTCATACACACGCTTAGTCTCGACCCTACGATCTACATAGGTATGCCACAAGGTGCGGCCACAAGAACGCCGCCAAGCC
This sequence comes from Parhyale hawaiensis, assembly GCA_001587735.2. Classification (NCBI taxonomy): domain Eukaryota; kingdom Metazoa; phylum Arthropoda; class Malacostraca; order Amphipoda; family Hyalidae; genus Parhyale; species Parhyale hawaiensis. The sequence goes on along the minus strand of LQNS02278148.1, from coordinate 711,281 downwards.
TGAAAAGCCGTCTATTTAGCTATGGAAGCTAACCGACGCTGATCGTCGAACCACGGTTTGCGTGAGACCTTACAAGAATAGAGTTCTTCGAGACAAACTTCTCCAAAACAGATACCAAAAGTCAAGTCGTTAAGTTCAGAGACAGGATAATCACTGTAAATAATCGGGCGAAAAGTTAACGCCCTTATTGTGTTATCTACAACTCTTTTGTAGTGCGAGGGAAAATAACCGTTGGGGTAGCTAGCAGCTAGGCCTATTTAAAGAATGGCGAGATGGAATAATGTTTCGGGCATATATACACATATTTATATTATATTTGTGCAGCGTGCAACTGCAACTTTTGTAGCCGGTGTGCATCATCGCTCTTCANGCGAGGGAAAATAACCATTGGGGTAGCTAGCAGCTAGGCCTATTTAAAGAATGGCGAGATGGAATAATGTTTCGGGCATATATACACATATTTATATTATATTTGTGCAGCGTGCAACTGCAACTTTTGTAGCCGGTGTGCATCATCGCGCTTCATATAACTATAGCCTTCTACAACTCCTATCTTCCTTCATCCATGCTGTTTTTGGGGTCAACAACTTAAGACAAGGAATAAAATTCGGCTATCAGGACAGCTTTAGGATCGCATCTTTACGTTCCTCCAGCTCCATAGAAAATAACGTAAAAAATAGCATGCAACAACGGGCTGCGACCAACAACTAAACGTAGAAAACGATACTGGAGGCGAGGCGATCAGGGGGGACTGAAGCAAAGGGATGGGAACCGTCGGGAGCTGTGTAGTCCGCTATGGGAGTTTCATCCAGCACTGTGTACCCCAGCAGATCATCGCACACGTACTGAAAAGGTATAAGATAATGTTAGCTTATAAAAAGTATCACGTGAGTCTACCTAGGCAAGAATTTCCAGCGGCTGGACCGGTTTCACACTAGAATAATTTGTATTGCGTAGGCAATAAAAAAGTGTTTGAATGTCCTGATACGTCCTCACTTATCTACTCAACTGTGCGCCAGCCAAAGAAAAGGCGATAAAATGTTAGCTTGTGAGTGAGTTTGCTCGGTATCACTAGTCAGGTCTCGAATGTGGTTATACATAAACCTGTAGTGAATTCGATCTTACAATACTCTAGGCTTTTCTAATATTTATCAACTAGCAATAACGGCGAACACTGCATACGGAGAAAAAATAAAACCTCACTGTGAACTGGGCTTAATACGCAGAGAAAGAAAATAATATATATCATGAAACCAACACATGTCCGCCGGTAGTAAGAGCAATGAATAATTTATTTGGTGTACTTCTTGGTAAACTCATCACTATTCAGCACGCTTATGTTTTGTAGTTGGCAATTGTGCTATCGATCTAGAATGTGAAATTTTCTCCAACTCATCAGAACGGATGCAAAGCATATACAGAGTATCATTCAAAGGCAGAGCTTTTACAATAACAGTGGATGTAATGAAGCTATTTAAAAAAGACGATGCATTAAAGTGTGAAGGTTATAAATTTTTCAGGGTTGCAGTGTTGGATTCAGATATTTCGCGATGATTCGACACTCGATGCTATTAAAATACCCATTTATAATAGTATTAGTACAGTAGTTTATACGCGTAGGTTGTACTCCCTATACGAGTCCCTCCAAAATATTATCTATGTCTTCGATTAGAGCGGACGGGGGCGTTAGCAGAGAGCTTCGAGTCTCCATAAATACTCGTAGTTAGGCGAGCTGACGATAGGTACGCAGCTGCAGTAGGCGCAAAATAGCTCCAATGCTTTCCAGGAAATCTTTATCACAACAGGCAGTCGGAATTTGTTTCAAAATGCGGATCTTCCAAAACCAAAGCAACCAGTCAGGATAGGCTGACCCAGGAAGTAAAGAGTGTAACGGGAGGTCTCACGAAAAATTAGCATAAAAAATGACGTCATCAATGACGTCACGTCCACGAAGCTAT
>LQNS02278148.1:668866-689737 GCA_001587735.2 Parhyale hawaiensis | reverse complement strand
CATTCCTACTTTTAACACGACACTGCATGAAATGCGTTTGGCGCTATAGCGTTATTAACAACACGTATTATTCTTATCCTCCGGAACTCTACTCAGAATTCCACGATGGGCGTTTAGCGTTATAGGCTCATTAATCAATTATCACGCATGCCTCTGTTACCCTCAAGGAAAAGTGTTTGTTGTCATAGGATCAGTAATTCCACGTACCTCTTTTGCCCTCCACGCAGCAATCGATGAAGCGGTCAGCATGCCCCACGCCGACGTACCCCAGCGCCAGGTTCGCCCCAAAGACTAGAATTTCGCCGAAGGTGCTTTCGGTATTGTCGTTGAAGATGCCGCGGTCTGGGTTGCCGTTGCCAGAAATGGCGCCGTTCGCCCAGTTAGAGGCATCGTTGTTGATAGCACTGGAGTCGTTAAACGCCGTTATGCTCTTGGAACCTGGAATTTTGTATTGTAAACGTTTGAATGCTTCGTTACTAAAGTGTGTTTATAGGCTATAGGAGGGTCGTTCCATAAGTATTTGACTTCTGTTTTTATTACGCTCAAACGAGTCCGATGGGATTGGAAGTTGCATTTCTATAATGAATGAACTGATGCACTAATGGCCTGAAAGTTTTACCCCACTGTTATTGTTATTGACGGCGTGATCCTTTGAGAAAACCATTCCTGTCAAGGACGTGCATTGGAAGCAGAGATGCGTCAGTGAATTCCTCCATGCAGAAACAAATGAACCAATCAATATCCACCGACCACTGGTTAGCGTTTACGAAGCCGACGCAGCTGGTGACAGCGCAGCTAAGAGATGGGCTCTTCGAGTTCAGAGTGGCGACAAAGATGTGAGTGACAAAATGTGCTCCGAACGCCCATGTACAGCCACCACCCCTGAACACAAAGTGCGCCCGATCAACTGTTCCGCACCGATCGGTGGATGACGATGAATGAAACGCGTGTAGAGTTGGATGTGGCCTAGATTGTTCTTGTAAAACCAAGGAAAAGGGAAACATTCCGTTTACGACACGACAATGCCAGACCACACAGAAGTTTGAAGAGCACGAAAAGTGTAACAAAGTTCGCCCGGACGGTGGTGTGTCACCCAACGTATAGTCCTGACCTTTCACCGTCAGACTTCCACTTGTTCCGATTTCTGAAGAACGCATTACGTGGTCGGCGTTGCCCCGACAATATGGCTGCAATTGTAGCCGTGAAAATAATAAAAAGTAATAGAATAAAAATAGAAGAAATCATCTCCTGAGTACAAAATGGTCACTCGTTTTAACAACGCCACTTTTGAGTTAAGAGATAAGAGGCATAATTTTTGGAAAGATCTTTGTACATACAAACCATGTACACTCAAACAAGTTTGTTCATCGTGAGAAAGTAAGTAGCCACTAACCATTGGCGTTATGTTGGTCATAGGAGATACGCTTTTTGGTTGAGTCAGCAGAATCATTTCGTAGGATGATAAAGTTGTTGCTTAACACTGATCCTGTGGATAAAAAATACAATCATTGAGTTTAACACGCGTAATACAGCCTAATAGGATCTGGAGCTGCTTATATTTGGCGTTGTGGACAATGACAGAGCTAGGTATGAAAATCAAAAATTTTGGTTAGGTGTTTTACGCTAAGTCGTGAAGTTGTGGATATCTTGAGTTTGTCTAAAACTTTGTGTAAGGGCGTGTTCGACTGAGAGCTAAAATTAGACTAATTTTTAAAGGAGATTTGACTTGCCCGGAACTTCAAGCACACACGCTGAAAATCCTCAATCCACTGGGCAATTAAAGCGTCTAAATGAAGCTTCTCCAATCAAAAACCCAGTCTTCGAGACAGGGCACAAATAGACGTAGACATTACTTTTGACTCATCATAATTGAAATAATCCTTATACTTGTAAAACTCTGATAAGGTCGTTTGCTTGGTTGTCATCGTACATACAATCTTTACTAATAATCAGAGGTCGGCGTCTTCGATTACGTTACGATGGCAAAGTCGATGGTACAATGGCCATCGCAATCGTACCATCGCCAATAATACCATCGCTAGATCGGCATCGGAACCAAAAATCGCCAGTTTTCATTGGTGATGACTTACGATGAAATAACCGTCGACGATGGCCTTCGTAGGGCGTCACAATCGGCGATGGACCATCGCATTAACACATTTTAAAAATGCAAACATCTCAGACCACAAACATCGAATACAAGCAGCATCTCTTATAACCTCGACCTGTGTGCGATTTTCAAACCAGTAATACTATTCCTAGCTGATAAAAGGTGCGAAATGTAAGGCCCAGGTTATTAATTGACATTGTTAGATCTGGGAAATGAATTAAAATAAACTTGTAACCCTTTTGTGGGCGCCAATCTTTACTTGGCATCAACGGCCTGGATTATTTGCTTTACCAAGGTCTTGTCACTGAGCTTTAGGATGAGGGGCTTGTCGTCACAATGATATGGTACCATCTATATATTCAAGAAGGGCTCAAGAAAAATTGGGTCGCAAACATTGTATGCTCTGTACAAAATAAAACGGAATAAGTTAACTTGGATGCTAATACTGTACATGAAATCTACCAAGAATTATCTGTTGATGAATTAGCGGAAATAGCTAGAGACTCGAGAACACTCAGAGATTACTCAGCTATTATATTGTCATAGGCATCTCTACTGGCGATCCAAGGGAAGGAAATTAAGGAACACGCAGTATGTCGATAGAAACGCAGGACTCCCGTAAGGTGGAACAACACACAAGGTAACAGCAAGTCGGGAAAGAGGACGAAGAACAGATTAGAATACAGCCAGAGAAGTACTAAATCAGGAAGGAAGCAAAGTGGGCTCGAAAGAGAGCCGTCCCAAAGGCCTAGCTAATATCTAGATCAGCCTACACAATCCCCCTGGGTCGCTGTTCCATAACTCAGGATGGGCGAACCTGATTAACTTAATCCTTGGGCTACTTGCCCATCCTGGGGCGTGTTGCAATCAGGCCTTCGGTGTCACCTGTGCTACACCGGCCTCCAATGCGACACAGGTTGGGTAACACCGGGTGACACCGACAACAACCCTCCTAAATTTTAGGGTTATGAGCTGGGTAACATTTTATTTACATACACTGACCATGATACTCGAATATTTCTGTTGCAAAATGTAAGACTGCAATATATTGCTTGAATTCTAACAGGCGAAACACCTTTGTGCAGTTTTCTGAACTTTATATCCCAAGACACAGTTAAATTAAGACTCCGCCAGAAATGTGTATGTTTAAGCTTGCAGAAAATTTCGCAACACATTGTTGCGGCACTGAGATCGCACCTCGCATTTACTGCTGCACGTCTAACACTGTAAGGGTGCTGCACCTCCGCCAAGCGAGGCAACGGTAGCAAAAAATTCAAATTGGCTCTGAAACCATAATTTTCGTTGTATACCTAAACTGCAAAATCTGATTATTTGTGCCTTTTGATAGTAATAACAGCTTGTGCAATTTTCTTGAAGATCCGTTCATAATTTTTTTAATTATACTGCTAACAATCGTTATGGCAAACATGAGTCAAATATACAAATGAAGAAACTGATCTGCACAAAAATTTAATCATTTATGTCTTTCAACATTACTAACTGCCCCTATAAATTTCATGAAGATTTATTAATTTTTTGAGTTATTGTGCTATAAAGCATTACATTAAAAACAGTAACAAACGAACGAACGAACAAACGAATCAATCCCAAAATTTGGTCATCTACTCTTTGTTATATATCCAACAACTCATGTTAATTTCATCAAAATCCATACATAACTTTTTGAGTTATGGCATTGAGAAAAATGAGGCGGAAAAAACAAACAAACAAACGGATGGACATATCTTCATCAAAAGTTAATCATCTGTTCCTCCTAACATACCTAACAATCCCCGCAAATTTCATCCAAATCGGTTCATAACTTTTTGAGTTATCTTGGTGACAGACAGAGAGACAAACACGACGAAAACATAACCTCCTTGGCGGAGGTCATTATAACTGCTATAGCAATAAACGGGGCAACGACATAAATTTATCTTCGACGAGAATATAATAATATTAAATGGCGCAAAAAACTTCCTGAAGGAACTTGCAGCGGCATGTATGACTTGTGTACCACCGGTAGAACTTCCAGCCTTACCAATAGGGACGCTGTTGTGGACAACCTTACGGCAAACATCCTCCGCGGTCTCAAAGTGGATGAAGGTGACGTCACCCAACACTTCAGTGGATCCGTAGAAATTACAGATGCCCTGTTGATGAGAAATTTGAACATTGAAAGATATTACTAGCTGGGCTTTCACATTACTGATTTGCCAGAAGTGTCATCATAACAAAGTTTTCTGGCGTGGGGATAAGATTTTGAAAATTTACGGAGGAACCTATTCAAATCTAGTCCCAGGATTGCACAAAATAATGATCGTGAATTTGAAGTAGAGACCACTTTTGGAGTTTTCTGAAACGTATAGATAGCCATGAATTACTTATTATACATTTAGCAATTACAGTATCAGAAAATTAGGCATCCTGATTAAATGAAACAGGAACGGCTGCATGGCGGTACATTCGATTGGGCGACGAAATTAAGCTTTCGGAGATTAACTTGTCCGAAATTTCAAACAGAAATTTCAGGTTTACAACTTAGAATCTGCGCTTCAGATGTTAGATGCTGCAAAATCAAGTTGTGCCTCGCCACTAAGTTGAGTTACTGGAAGTCACAAAGGTAACCGCTTTACTAAGGTCAACGCCTGAAACGCAGTTAAACGGGTCAAAGGCAGCGCACCTGTCTGAAATTATTAACAAATTAAGCCTTAAAGGCTTGTGCACAACCGTTCCTCAACTATTGTTCCGGTCTCAAACCATCACCCCTGCCTAACCTATATGAAATACTTATCACCCGCGAACAAAGTGAGATAGGTGATAATATTTTCGTTGGGGATTTAAGTATATATATGTATTTGTAAATATATAGGTATATATATTTGACTGTCGACCCAATAAGTGGTCGAAGGAGTTGAGCAATCTTCATAATTTTTTTGTAGGGAGTTTGGTGAGTTGAGCAAGATGTGACCCATGCCAAAAAACTAGGCCTAGCTGGCTATAGAAAATGACGGCGTTGAATTTTCTCCACCGCAGCAGATCATACGGAGCACTGAAGGTTCTATTTTTTCCTATGTTATTCTTTAGGAGGTAATATAGTAGGGGCGTAGCGATGTAACCTTTTTGGACACAGCAGCCATACGAAAAACTAGGATTAGCTGGCCTTCGAAAATGACTTCCACTGTATTTGCTCCCTACCGCGGGTGACGGTCTTACGCTACGGGGCGTTCTAGTTTGTTTCTAAAATGGTGAAAGTAAAGTATGTATTCGTTAATAACGTAAAGAATAGTTAGAACAGAACGTTCAATAATATCGTGTCAACTTTTTATCTTACTTTCATCAAGCTTTAAATTGAAAAAGTGAAGATGAAATACTCGCTATATTAGTGACGGTGTATTTACGTCGGCTGGTTTCAATCGTGCGTCTTAAATTAAAACCACATCACTCAATACTTACGAATATAAATATTTCATTGAGCACTAGCAAACTAAAATGGGATAATCTGTTGATGTAGCAGGCACAGCCACCGGAGGAAGCATTGCGTTACTAACACGTTGCGGGTTTGAATTAGTGTTATGGACAGTAAATTTAGCCCTACAAGTTTGCATTTATAATTCGAGATTTTATTGCAAAATATATACACCATACAGTGTCCCTATATGCCGCTGCCTGATTCATGTACAGTCACGATGTTCGAATGAAAATCATAATAGGGCTCTAATAAGCACTCCCGACCAGGCCACTAAGTCAACTTCATTCGAATAGGAATAAGGACGCGTTCAATTGGGAGCTCACATTAAGCATTCAAGACTTGGCTTGTCTGGAATTTGAGCGAGTAGCTTAGATTTCATCGCTTTGAAATGTATTGCGTTAACTAGAAGCAACGCGAGTTTGGTGAGCAGGCTGAAAACTGCATTTTAAAGAGCAGATTTGGGTTTCTGGAGGTAAACGAGTAAAGTTCAACGGCAGAAATTTGGTTCGCGGAGTCGAAGCTGATGCCCCTGATTGGAGTTCTCAACAAGGTCAACTTTCGGGGCTTGGTCACACCATTCAATCGAAAGCGCCTTAAGAATGCTCGCGTACGTAGATTTTATTACGCAAAAATGGAAAACTGGCACCGAGCGCGTCATCTCTCAACGTGAGCAGCAAATCGAAGGACAAGAACAGAAATAGAAGCTTGGGAGTGATATAAGTAAGGGAAACTTGAGCACTCTGAGAGCCCATACCTCCACCAAGTGAGCCAACGGTAGCAAAAATTCAAATTGGCTCTGAAACCATAATTTTCTTTGCATAAACTCGAAAATCCGATCATTTGTGCCTTTTTATATTAATAACAGCTTTTTAAATTTTTTTGACGATCCGTTCATAACTTTTTGAGTTATACTGTTAACAAACGTTATGACAAATACGAGTCAAACATACAAACGAACCAACCGATCTGCACCAAAATTTGATCATTTATGTCTTTTGCCATTACTAACAACTCCTATAAATTTCATAAAGATCCATTTGTTATTTTTTGAGTTATTGTGCTAACAAGCAGAAAATTAAAAAACAGTAACAAACGAACGAACTAACAAACGGAACATTACCAAAATTTGGTCACATACTTTTTGTTATATATCTAACAACTCATGTTAATTTCATCAAAATCCATCCGTAGCTTTTTGAGTTATGGCATCGAGAAAAATGACGCAGACAAACAAACAAACAAACAAACAAACAAACAAACGGATGGACATATCTTCACCAAAAGTTGACCATCTGTTCCTCCTAACATACCTAACAATTCCTGTAAATTTCATCCAAATCAGTTCATAACTTTTTGAGTTATCTTGGTGACAGACAAAGAGACAGACAGACAAACATGACGAAAACATAACCTCCTTGGCGGAGGTAAAAATTCGGTCAAGATTTAGTGTGAATGACAGGCGTATTTCCAGGCTTCATAGGTTGTGCCGTCAAATTTAGCGAAGCCAAAGTCGTTGGAATTAACTCTTTCGGAACGTTGTCGGCCTTTGATTTATATCGCTAGTGTTAAAAACACATAAAGATTAAGGCCTAAAACTCAACTCAAGAGGGCAAAGCCATTGCGCCCGACCGAAGTCACTTTTCGATAGCCAAATTTCGCCGTCCAATCGGCAACACCTGAAGGGTATCAACAACCGATACAATCCTCAGGGACCGCGACTGGAAATGTTCCGAAAACTATTGGTATTTCCCGCTTGATGCGACCACAAATATAAAAGACAAAGAGTATTGGTGAAGAGTTGAATTAACGTTCGAGTTACCAACCTGCCCTTGGGTGAACACGGTGAAGAAATTCTCCAGCAGGTCCAGCGGGAACTGTTCTCCTGAACACACCCACAGCCTGTAAAGGAAGAGACCATTGACACCTACCGCAGCCAGTAGTGGAGTTATTTCAGTTTGGTTCGACAAAAATATTGTTCGTGCACTCTAACAGCGCATACCTCCGACCTGTTAACGAAAAATTTCAGTTTGTCCTGAAATTGGGCTATCTTTTTTATCATTACCAAAATTCGGTCGTTCTTCCTCAGAACAGTACAAATAGTTTCTACTGTTTTCTTGGTGATCCATCCTTAACTTTTTGCCTAATGTTCTGTCAATAATTAATCAAACACACAAATGGAAGGACCCATCATCCACAAAATTTGGTCATTTGTGCCTCCTAACATTTCTAAAAGTAGTCCTGTAAATTTAATAAAAATATGTTTCAAACTTTTTTTAGTTATTTAGCTGACAAATATTCGTACTAACAAATGACAAACACACAAGCGCACGAATTTATCATCACAAAAATTTGGTCATTTTTCACGCACATTACAAACAATTCTTGCAATTTCATAAAGGATCCGTGAATAACTTTTTGAGTTACATATGTTTTTGACAAACATAAACTCAAACGTAAAGACAAACAAACGGACGAACAAATTTTCACCAAAATTTCGTTGTTCACTCTTCATAACGGTCCTAATAATTCGAGGAAATTCCAACTATGCATAAATTTTTGACACCCTGTTGACCGAATCTTCACCTGAAATTTATCATCTACTGATCCTTACATGCTTAAAAATAGCCGTAAATTTCATAAAAACCTCCCCTATCTTTTTGCGTTACCTTGGTGACAGACAGACAAAGGAAAGAGTTCTCAATATAGTGACGGTAGCACTCTGTAAAAATGATTTATTGGCATTGTGGGAGACTGGCAGCTCTGATAATTTGGCAGCTCCGTAATAGTAATAGTAATTTTTCACAAATTTAACGGAAATTGTCCGTAATTTCAAAGTGGTTCAAGGTCCTCCTTCTGGGGCCGCTACTGCTTTTGGTTCTACATATTTCTCGAATCGGTTATAATGTCTATTTATTGTTTGGGATAAATCCCTTGATGAGAAAAAGAACCAATTATGTCGCCGACCTAACACTTGCCTGAGCATGGGGAGGCGGCTAGGGTGAGGCAGTTGGGAGCAGTGCAGCAGGATGGCCCGCAGCAGGGCGGGTACCAGCACCAGTCGCCTGATCTGGTACCTCGCCAGTAGTTCTACCAGTGACTCCACTCTGGATACCATAGCCTGGGGGCAGGGTGGTTATATAGTGTTAGATTTCCAACGAGTTAGGACTCTTAACATTGTCTATCTTAAGATCGCCATCGACTTGCAAGCCAAAGAAAGCCCTGGAGATTTGACTTTTCCAGCCCTCATGCAAGTGTTCTGGTACAACCTTGTTGAGCCGGGTTTCTCTCGTTCACCCTCAACTGATTGCTTCTGAAACTTCCGAAGGCTAAATCCTGCTCGTAACATGAAGCTTTTAGCCGTCTCAAGCGTATTTGGCTTACTTTTAACCCTCATTGAAGAGTTGCAGGGCCGGATTAAGATTCCTGTCTGTAGGTCTGTACAAGTCTCGTCAATCAGCTTGGCTTAGTTCAATTTTGCCGGGGCCAACCTTTGAAGCTTCAGCTCTGTGCAAATACCCATACTATTAATCCTATTTGCCGTACTTAGCCCTGCAAATGATCAATACTTACCCAATAACATTACTTATTTTAGCTATATCTACACATCAGAAAGAAAATAAGAACTTTAACTAAACAAAGTAAATTAGCTATTCTAACTCAATGTATTTTTATAGAAACGTTTCCCATTTTTATCAGGTGACGCCCGACTAAAGTAATACTCCTGAAACCTTCACCAAGCAACATTTCTGCACTATCAACAATTTCGACAGAATTTTCTAAAATTATTTCTCTGATGAACAAGAAGCGCTACCCTAACAGAATCCTAGGTCGCCTTAGACATAATCGTGAAAGAGCTCCAGGGGCAGCTGGAAGCTTTGTTAAGGTCGTGCCTTCAGCGGATCCTGCTTAATGAGATCGTTACTGGAGTTACTGAGAGATATACCCTGTACCGTATGTCTCCAATGCGCCTCGGTGTTTTATTTTTATAACACTAGCACACACTGAGAAAATTTTCGATGCACGTACGTGTTTCACAGAGAAGCATCAGGATGCACGTAGGTGTTTCATGGCGTAGTTTGGTGCGTCATCGCAGCCGACAGAAAAACATATTTCCGCAAAAAGTGAACAATAGCTTTGTAGCTTTGTTACACGTGCGAAACGATACGCGGTTACTTACTAACAAGCAGATTGTTATTGCAATTCGAAATTTTGTCTTTTCAGGTGTATCGATTTTATCTGCTTTTGATGCATTATTGGCTTTATCCCAAAAACCGAAACACATAAGTGCACCAGCGTGACCAAGTGCATCATAGGACCCTATATGCATCGTCATGATGCACTTTCGTATTTCGGTGTCTTGGAAAATGCATGTCATTTTGATGCACTTAAGTGCACCTAATTTTCTCTCAGTGTAACTGGTTCATTGCTTCTACCCTATCGAGATACAGAGGGGTAATCAGATATTGCTCTCAAATATGCACATGGCCCTACTGCGGAACTTCTAACGCAAGGTAGAGGCAAATCAATCGGCGCTCGGTTTCAGGAAAATAATTCTCAGTTAAGTGATCATCCGGTGAGGCAATGTTTCTCAACTAGCTTCCAACCCTATTCTTCACAAAACGCACAGAATTAACTGCAATTTTTGGCATAGCTGCAAAATTTCATTCGTGTGTTCGTTGTATGAGAAATTAAGAATGATGATAAGTCCTAGACAAAGGTCCTAGTTTATCACGTTATCATTGGGAAACGGGCAAGTTGCCCAGATCTTACCTGCGGCACCACAACCAGGGTCCTGCCAGTGAGCAGAGGTCCGAAGATTTCACTCAGGGAGTCCACGAAGGTAAGCGCCGTCTTGAAGCAGCACACCTGGTGGATCAGGCAAGGAGGAATATTACATCTTTCATCTGTGACTCTTAAAAGAGAGGAATAGTGATTTACATTATGTTACAGGCCGGTACAGGCTCCTTGTGCGTGTTTACAGTCATACTTTAGCAAATAATCGAAACTGGACCTGGTTACGCAATGAATATTCATTCCTATCAGTTAGGGTAAAAATTTTGTGCACTCTCGCCATAACAAATCTTTAGTATTATCACAATGCATTCTTCGCAAGCGTACTGAAGCTGGTACCATTGTGGTTGGGTAATTTAAGTGTTAGTCTGCTCGCACCAGAATGCCTTCTACTTTTTTTGAGTAAACGTAGCTGCTTCACCAGCAGTAGGTATCAAGGTAGAGCAAAGAACAGTGGTCCAATTTCTCTTGTCGTCAGGGGTGGAATTCGTCGGAGGTTTTTATGGCACACAATAGGGGAAGGTTCAAGAAATAGGTTACAAAATTCTCATCACAAAGAAAGTGATTACAAAAATATTAAACCTCATAAATAAGGTGAAGATACTGGAGCTCGGTTCATGTAGAACAGATGCCTCACCCAAGTTATTCTCACACATACGTGAATGTTAGGTAGGCCGCACCAAGGAGGTTTAATCTACATATTAAGCCTCTTTGACCTACACACCAAGCCGGCACAGGATAGTCTTGAATGATTATTCAATACCGCCCTTCATCCACAGCGCGTATAATCTCTAATATTTCAAGTAGGTTGATCAGACAGATATGATGGGCAGTACAAACCTCGTCATCAAGGTAAGGGAAAGTGTTCCACTGCCACTGCAGTCTGTTGAGCAGCGCCCTGTGGGGGAGCCGCACGCCCTTAGGAACGCCCGTGGACCCTGAGGTGTACAGCACCACCGCCACGCTCTCCCCATGGCACTTCTTCAGGCGCCTGACGGTCGTCCGGCTCGCCTCTTCCGTAATCTGGAAGAAAATTATCCGTTACACCGAAATGACAGCTTACAGTCTCGTATCAGTTGTCACTCTCACTACTGTACTTCGACAATTTACATATAACTTTGCTGTACTTAGGTCAAGCCATCTCACACGCTTAGATTTATGAATGTCTAATTTTAACAAGATGGAGTGTTGCTGTGAAAAGCAATTATTAAAATATAATAACTTTCACAAATGATACTAGTTTCCGTGTAATGACAAATGTTTCATTCATTAATTTTGTTGTTTATCGATATTTGTTGCATCCTTATGAATATAAAATGCTTTGGCCCAGCAATTTCGTATCTTTGAAAAGCGAATTGCCTCAGAGTTTGCATATTTTCTACCACAGTTCTCGAAACCTTAAGGCGCCACTGATGATATGTCATGCCTAATACAACGCTTCGATACGCAGCTACAACTCAACAAGCTAATCACTTTCGTATGTTCCGGTCTCTCTTTGGGAATGAGCCTATTGGTTCGTCTACTGCCACCTATCTAATCTAATCTAAACTTTATTTTGAATTGCTCTGACCAGAGCCAGTGAATCCAAAACTTAAACTAGAAACAGTTAATAGGTTGAAAATGGGTAAAACGATATTTTTTATTGATGAAATGCATAAAAGTGCATTGTCCTTTTTTTTTAAATAATTTTTATCTACTTCCATACTACACTGCAGAGGACGACAACCCCACCTGTTGCTCCAGCGCTCGGGAGCTCAGCACTTCACACGATAGGGACGACGGCAGCGACAGCCCGTCCTGGGCCACCAGCAGCAGCGGGCGGCAGTCCTGCAGAATGTGTTTGATCCGCGTTGTGGGGAAGCCGGGGTCCAGGGCCACGTACGCCGCCCCCACCTGGGCAAACACGTGCAAGCGGTTAGTGAATTGCCTATAAAATTCTAAATATTTATCACACTAGGTGTATGCCGTTACTGGCTTGTTATAAACTGATGCATTTTTATTTATATTCAATGTTTTGCTAAAGTGACCTTTGCATAAAGAATCCGTACTCGATGCAATGGGAAACTATGACGTGAGAAAAGAAATGCAGCTACACTAACTACATTTTTAGCCACAATATATAGAATCTATTTTGGGATTTGAGTCTCTGGCTGGTCATCAAGTCGGTTGGGGTGCGGAGAAGTTTGCTCTAAAACAATATCATGGTAGACGAACATCAAACCTACATTTTTTCTCTGTTAGTATGAATGTTTTTATTTACATCTAAGTATACGCCCTGTATTGTAAAGCATGTGCATTTGTAGCACATTTACAAGGTATTTACGATATTTGCTTTCCCCGCTAATAAACTGTACAGCTATGCTGCGTACGCTCACCTGCAGCACGGCGAGAATGATGGCCACAAGTCTGGGGGACGGAGGGACGCAGAGCGCCACCAGCAGGTCCCCGTCGGGGTTGCTGTTGTTCTTGGTCCTGAGGCGTTCGTACAGCACCCTAAGGGAGACAGAACCCCATTTTGAAGCAAATTTGCCTTTCTTACTTCTAGATACTTCTTAATTCATCTGAAGGATAAAAAATCAAGTCAGCTGTAGTATAGTGATAAAATTCTAGAGATCAAGTTCCGATCAAGAAAGCTGCAGAATGACAATTGCTGTATTTAACCGTGGGAGGTCTTTAACTCAAGTCCTCTTCAACCTTAGCTCAAGTCGTTCGAGTGTTCAATAACTTTTTCGTTTTAAATAGATATAATGGACACTAACAGGACCATTTATGTCAAGAAACCTTGATTACTAATAGAAATTACTATTTTATTCTAATGTCCTCTAGAAATTATATTACAGTACTTCATAGTGACGTAAACTATCAAAAAGCCTAATTGTACACGCACTGCCTCTCTACTAATGATACCTATAACTGTTTCAGAGAACTTTAAACAAACTAAGTGAAACGATTTGAAAATTGGTTTCATGCCATTGATACTAGAGATGAATAATGACTATTCCGTTATTACCTTTACCAAAAATAAAAAAAATCCTTACATGGAATTCATGCCTCTATGAAAGGCAATAAACAATACACTGACCAAGGAAACACTCAGTTCATCTGACTCATGTTAAAAATAAGCGAGCATTCTGTTCACTTTACAACCGTCAAAGCCGAACACCAAGGGTCGTAAAAATGATCATAACCGAAAGTAAAACTGGGAGATGTATGAAACAAAAATCAGTAAAATTCTACTAGTGAAATCAGTAGAAACTAGAGCACTCTGAGAGCGCATAACTCAGCCAAGCGAGGCAACGGTAGAAAAAAAATTCAAATTGGCTCTGAAACCATAGTTTTCTTTGTATAATTTCCAAAATCTAATCATTTGTGCCTTTTGACAGTAATAACAGCTAGTGCAATTTTCCTGAAAATCCGTTCGTAACTTTTTGAGTTATACTGCTAACAAACGTAATGACAAACATGAGTCAAACATACAAATAAACAAAGCGATCTACACCAAAATTTAATCATTTATGTCTTTTAACATTACTAACAACCCCTATAAATTTCATAAAGATCCATTTACTATTTTTGAGTTATTGTGCTAACAAGCATAAAATTAAAAACAGTGGCAAACGAACGAACGAACAAACGGATCATTACCAAAATTTGGTCATCTACTCTTTGTCATATACCTAACTCATGTTAATTTCACAAAAATCCATTATTAACTTTTTGAGTTATGACATTGAGAAAAATGAGACAACAAACAAACAAACAAACAAACAAACGGATGGACATATCTTCACCAAAAGTTAATCATCTGTTCCTCCTAACATACCTAACAATCCCTGTGAATTTCGTCAAAATCGGTTCTTAACTTTTTGAGTTATCTTGGTGATAGACAAAGAGACAGACAGACAGACAGAGAGACAAAGAGACAGACAGACAAACAAACACGACGAAACATAACCTCCTTGGCAGAGGTAAAAATAACACTCACAGTATCAATAACACATACAGTATGAAGGAACCGTAAAGGTAAACTACGTTCAGATAATTAGAAAGATACTTCAAAATTCTCATTAACGGCATCAGACGTGATTTGAGTGCTATGATGCTGTATAGAACCCTTAGAAACTACGATTACCTGTTTATAACTTGTTGAGTTTACAATAATAAATAGCTTTCTTATGAACAATACTTTTCAACATTAGTCATTGCAATTGTTTCTAGATAATCCAACTTACTAAAGGTTCAGAAGTAATCGATCAATCTTTATCGTCACAGCCGGCGTTTTCATATAACAATTCTATTTTGAGACAAGTACAGATTTTCTAATATAATTACTTTGAAACCATAATTGTCCGTTTTCAGTGGGCCAATGTAAATTACAAAGGATATTAAGGGCATAGCAAATAACTAAAAAATATATAGATACATTAAATTGGCATAAACGTGATATCGTATGAGTCATTAGAAATTTAATTCACTCATAAGATAATTTTCAGCGATTGGCTATAAAAAATATTGTGACATAAGAGAATAAACACGACACATACAAGCGTGCCCTTCTATTTCCAGCATACGCTTGGCTTGTGATGAGCTGACTAGAAACGTTCCTGATAACTGACTGAGTAATTATTTTTAAACATCAGCTAACGTTTCACGCATTAGCTTATCTACTACTAGAGTATCGCCTAGATTTTAGCGAAACCCTTACAATATAACAGTAAAATCCTTTATTTTCTAGTACCGTGTAGGATTGATGCTGGTCCTTATAGGGCTAATCAGTCCAGCATCGGGCACTCGTAAGGCTAGGTGAGAAAAGTTTTTAGTTTAGCACAGAAAAAGAGATACGCTTAGTGTTGTCGAGACACAATATG
The DNA here is from genome assembly GCA_001587735.2 of Parhyale hawaiensis. Taxonomy (NCBI): domain Eukaryota; kingdom Metazoa; phylum Arthropoda; class Malacostraca; order Amphipoda; family Hyalidae; genus Parhyale; species Parhyale hawaiensis. The sequence continues at coordinate 674,496 of LQNS02278148.1, read as the reverse complement.
ATAATGAAGCAAATTTGCTCCACGAGTAGGTCTGTTTATTCGCCAAGTGCGGTACAAGTTAAAACTCATTAGAGTAATTGTACTTTATCGCGAAAGTAGTTTCTTTTTCGATAATACACAGAGCATGTTGATAGATAGTTGAAACTGACAAAAAAATTAGTTAAAATAGAAAAAAAAACATTTTATTCAAACACAGCGATGCATCAGTGGGCACAGCGAATAGATGAGAAGACTTGAATAGACTTTAAAGTTGACTTCTTCCGCGCATTGGTGGCACGTGGCAATAGAGGTCCTGTAGCCAGTAGTAATTTAAAGTTCTTTGCTCCACATAAATTGGCAGGAGAACTTACTTGGCAATAGCGTTGACCTCATCAGCGAGCTGCTGGTAGGTGACACTGGTCCCGGTCTGGGCATCGATGAGGGCCACTTGGTAAGGCTGGCTGAGTACGGCCCAGTGGAACTCTTCGATGACGGAGCCACTGATGGGGGCGGGCCTCTGGACCGGGCCCGTGAGTGAGGGACGCATTGTCGCTGTCTATTGCAGCTGCTGATTTGATTTTTGTATGGGACAGGTTATGGAGAGAAAATTAAAGTGGTTTCTGAAGCGCTCGTGACTCTAACAAAACTATCGCTTTTCCATTCGCTTCAGTTTATAATTGTATAAAAGACGGGCCAACAGACCTCAAAACTTAGGAAAAAATATAAAACAGTAATGAAAGATGTTATTTTGTTGGATAATACTGTGACTTGCAAAATCAAATAAGCAATACTTAACGAAGAATGAGAGACCGTGAAAATGAACGGTAAACAAAACTCTGAAATAGAAAAAAAGTGTAATTGCAGGCAAGGTGAAAGAGTATAAATAATAAAATATTATACATAATAATATATTACTCTATATCGTGCATGGAACGATGGTTGTTAGAATTTGTGGCCGTCACAACAATTTTCATACATTCATGGTTTATCGAAACCCTAAAACCGATGATCTTCTGTATGACTATTTGCTGATAGTGATGACTTGTACCCAGAGTGCGGATCCTCAGGCGGCATTTTTATTTGCAAGAGATAGGTCTACTGATGCTCATAAGTACTGGTTGGGATCTGTGTCACCGATTGATGGCCATGACAGGACTGAGCTGGACTCTTACACCTGTCTAGTTGTATGCAACTTGTTCATGGGCCCAAGCATATGGCTGTCAATTGTCTCGACTCTGTCGTGACTGACGTCCCTGACATGGTGACTGTGTTAGTTGGCTTCCCTATTGGCCCTTGAGACCACTCACATGTTGTCGGGTCCTGAACTATGATGTTCCAGTAGTAGACACCAGGAAAGTAGTGTTCGTTATGAGCAGAGCTAACAGAGATGAGATTATTAGGCCAGGAAGGGAGAATCCTTGGGGCCAAATTTTTTGCAGTGATGACCCTGTCTCTGAGCTTAACGACTTGACTGTGTCTGTTTTAGAGAAGTTTGTCGAGAAAAGTACTATTTTTGCCTGGTCTCGGGACAAACCGTGGTTTGATGATGAGCGTCGATTAGCTTTCCAGTCAAAGTAAGCAGCTCTCAAGCTTGGCGGCGATCGCGTGGCCGCATACTGTGGCAGACCTACATATAGATCGGAGGAGTGATTCTAAACACGTTTATTAGAGGGCATAAAATCGTCCTAGGCAGCGTTTCAGAGAATTTCTGCTGAGTACTGACCCTGCATATCGTAGGTGGAGTGAGCCGAAAAGTTCGGTTTTTGTGCTGAACCTTCATTAACGCCAGTTGTTGGCTTCGGTGATGGTATCACCGCTAATTACATGGCTAAGGTGGAGCACCTATCGGCTTACTTTGACGGGAAGCAGAGCAGAGATATATAGTTATTGGCTTGTGGATGTCACCTCAGGCCCCGTTTAACCTCTTTGGCATTCAGGTCTAACACTGTCAGAGGGCATCTTGAGAACCTTGACACATATGGAGGGGTGTGTCGGTATGCTTTCTCTATTTTTCTGTGACTTCTTGGCGTTCTCACCAATATGTTTGAACCAGTATTTCAGCGTCTAATACGGTTAGGAAATTTCCCCGATGTTGGCGTACTGGGAACAACATCCTCATTCTTAAAGGTCCATTGTCGCTCAATGTCACCAATTATCGACCTATTACTCTGGCGCCTATTTTGTCGGTGTTTGAGATATTGGTGGCTTGTATGTTGGATCATTTTGCTAAGGCTTCTGGATTGCTGGCTGCTGGGCAGTTTGCGTACAGAACTGGTTTGGGTTGTTATGAAGCATTCTGTCTGTGTCACACCATTTACAGTCAACGATAAATCTTTGGTTTGAAGCACGCATAATATAATCAAACAAAATAAACCTCCAATTTCCAAGTTTTGAAATTTTCGACCGTTGGACTTGTTCCTATAGCAGTTAGTGGAAGTATTATTTGACCAGTACTTAGAAGGGATCTAACAAAATAATAAAAATAATTTCGGCATAGGAAAATGAAACAAACAAAATAATGAATACATAATCGATATTTAAAATGCTAGAACCGGTAATTACGGTCGACACCCCAGGACAACCGGTAGCAACGAAGAACGAGCGTTAGCTGTTTTGTATAACAACCGCGTTAGCTGCTCTGTATCCCTACCGCGCTAGGTGTTCTGTATCCCAACCGCGCTAGGTGTTCTGTATCACTACCACGCTAAGACAAGACATAGGGTTGGCGCAATCGACAAGACATAGGGATGGCGCGATCCACAAGACATAGGGTAAGCGCAATCGATAAGGCATAGGGTTGACGCGATCGACAAGAGTATCCCAACCAAGTTAGCTGTTCTGTATCCCTACCGCGCTAGGTGTTCTGTATCCCAACCGCGTTAGCAGTTCTGCATCCCAACCGCGTTAACTGTTCTCTATCCCAAACGCGTTAGCCATTCTGTATCCCAACAACGTTAGCTGTTCTGTATCCCTAATGCGGTAGGTGTTTTGTATACCAACCACGTTAGCTGTTCTGCATCCCAGCCGCGTTAGCTGTTCTGTATCCCAACCGCGTCAGCGGTTCTGTAGCTCAACTGTGTTAGCTGTTCTGTATCCCTACCGCGCTAGGCGTTCTGTATCCCAATCGCGTAGGCTATTCTGTATCCCAACCGCGCTAGCTGTTCAGTATCCCGACCGCGCTAGCTACTTTGTATCCCGACCGCGCTAGCTGTTCTGTTTCCCAACTGCGTTAGCGGGTCTGCATCCCAACCGTGTTAACTGTTCTAAATCCCAAACGCGTTAGCTGTTCTGTATCCCAACCGCGTTAGCTGTTCTGTATCCCGACTGCGCTAGGTGTTCTGTATACCAACTGCGTTAGCTGTTCTGCATCCCAGCCGCGTTAGCTGTTCTGTATCCGAACCGCGTTAGCTGTTCTGTATCGCAACCGCGTTAGCTGTTCTGTATCCCAACTGCGTCAGCGGTTCTGTATCCCAACCGCGTTAGCTGTTTTGTATCCCTACTGCGCTAGGTGCTCTGTATCCCAACCGCGTTAGCTATTTTGTATCCCTACTGCGCTAGGTGCTCTGTATCCCAATCGCGTTGGCTATTCTGTATCCCAACCGCACTAGCTGTTCTGTATCCCGACCGGGTTAGCTGTTCTGCATAGCAACTGTTCTGTATTCCAACCNTTAGCTGTTCTGTATTCCTATCGCGCTAGGTGTCATCTATCCCAACTGCGTTAGCGGTTCTGTATCGCTACTGCGCCAGGTGTTCTTCATCCCGACCGCGTTAACTGTTCTGTATCCTAATCGTGTTAACTGATCTGTATCTCAACCGCGTTAGCGCTTCTGTATCCCTACCGCGCTAGGTGTTATGTATCCCAACCACGTTAGCTGTTCTGTATCCCTATCGCGCTAGCTGTTTTGTATCCCAAACGCGCTAGCTGTTCTGTATCCCAAACGCGTTAGCTGATCTGGATCCCAACCGCGTTAGCTGATCTGGATCCCAACCGCGTTAGCTGCTCTGAATCCCAACCGCGTTAGCTGCTCTGTATCCCAACAGCGTTAGCTGATATGGACCTCAACCGCGTCAGCTGTTCTGTACCCCTACTGCGCTGGCTGTTCTGCATCCCAACCGCGTTAGTTGTTCTGCATATCAACCGCGTTAGCTGTTCTGTATCCCAACGGCGTTAGCTGTTCCGTATCCCTACCGCCTTAATTGTTCTCTTTTCATCCTACTCGCAGAGAACCTGACTATTGTGTGCAGAGAGAATTGCGTCAGTAAATGCAGAGAGGCTTGCTGTTGAGTACGAAAAAGATTTCCTTTGTAAGCGCAGAGGCCCAGCTGTTCTATTGACGTTAAGAGGGAATAGAGAGATCCCACGTTTTCTGATCAGCGACTGAGCTCCGTCGTTTTCTATGACAGTGGTCACATTAATTCGATGAACATTTGTAACAGCAGCATCCGTCTCGTAGCTTACTTGAGTTGTAACTTTCCTCTGTGCTGTCATCCTTCATTAGTTACACTGTCTCCCTCACCTGTCCCTCATCTTTCCAGCGTTTTTTTTTTCTTTTTTTTTATGCTAGGACCACACTATACATTCTCAGGCTTAATTTGTTATGAAGATGAACAGCTCACATTGTGTTCATGCGACCGACTTTAATAGGTATCGGAACGACAGGCCAGCTGCTCATACCAACACCAAATTGTTCATGCATGCATTTATGTATTTATTCATACAATTATTCATGCATGCATGAATAAATAAATGAATAACTTTTATTCAGAACACAATTAATGGGTTCACAAAATACCATTACAGGTACAATCACAGTAGCCAAAGTTCAACCTAGTGATTAGGCCCAGTCACAAATATTGGTGGCCACGCATAATGAGAATAAATAGATACACTCAGCCTACACCTGCAGACACGAATGAAATTAAGCAGCTCATTCTCACGCAGGAGCGCAGATAATAGACAAGAGAGTAATAACAGCTTGCTGCGATCGTACAGAGAATTTACCAGCTTACCCCTTTACAGTTTGATGGAGACACATTATTCCATAATAACTAGCCTGGCCAGGGGATTTGCAACAAAGATTATACTACATATTGCAGCCAGAGCTGTCACAAATATACCAACAGGCTCTCAAAAAGTACTACCGTACCTCGAGTAATCAAACCCCAAGCGGCAAAAGGAAATAGTGCAGTAAGAAGACAGAGATAAATCAGCTCACGTCTGCGTGCAAGGAAATGGAAGCTTAAAGAAGTAACACATTGCGCAGTAAAATGGGCATCCCTTTCGGTCTTCATGTACACTGTCGCATTTCATGCGTTAAAATAAATTGGCTTAGTACATGAAAAATATTCTGTTTTATCCATTAATGCAAGACTAAAACGACATTGGGTCGCTGGTAATAATTTGAAACGTGTTCAGAACTTTATTTTAAGCATTAAAGCCTTCCACCCGTTAGTTTTAAAAATTGCATAGGTATTAGATTAGATAGGCGGCAGCAGACGAATCAATAGACCCAATAGACCTTGACCATCTCATGGAATGGAGCGCAACTTGGCAGATGAACTTTAATGTCGACAAATGCTCAGTAATGCAAGTAGGGCTGGTGAACTCTTCCACCCACTTGAAAATGAATGGGATGAAATTGGCCACTGTC
>LQNS02278148.1:653740-664442 GCA_001587735.2 Parhyale hawaiensis | reverse complement strand
CCTTACTTAGCGTCAATCTTTGATTGGCCTTACTTAGCGTTAGCCTTTGCTTGGCGCCTTACTTAGCGTCAATGTTTGATTGGCCTTACTTAGCGTTAACCTTTGATTGGCCTTACTTAGCGTCAATATTTGATTGGCCTTACCTAGCGTCAATATTTGATTGGCCTTACTTAGCGTCAATCTTTGATTGGCCTTACTTAGCGTTAACCTTTGATTGGCCTCACTTAGCGTTAACCTTTGATTGGCCTCACTTAGCGTCAATCTATAATGACGACGCTAAATAAGGCCAATCAAAGAGTCACGCTAAGTAACGAGCGCCGACTACAGTGGGCAGTTCAATAACCTACCAAAAATTTTGTCAGCCTAACGGCATTTTGGTAGGCTAATGGGAAAAATTATCGTCCTAAAACCCAATCTATAAATGCATATATATATTTCGATATGACCTATTACGGAAAAGCAGCCTATTAGATGGCCAGCTTGTTCGATAGAGGCACCAAAATTTTGGCCACGTAAATGCCCTTTAGCTTCAAAAAGTGAAAAAAAGTATTATAAATACCGTAGATTTATGCAAATTTGGTTTCATTTTGAAGGAAACTATGTTTACATTAAAATGCACGCCCACTTCTTGATAGTAAAACGCTCCAAATTTTTTTTGTACTGGCATTATCCACCCCGACCAACCACCCTAGTACCAGCCCCCTTATAATGAGCTTTTACCCATCCAGCCAAGTAGGTTAAATAGCCCAGAAGTGTTTCCCGTAGTGAAATATGAAGTTTAGTACACAGTAGACCCGTATAAAGACCTATATTTGATATAGAATATTACAGAACGAGAATTTCCACTTTTCCGTCAAAGTTACAAAACTGTATATACGTCTGTCAGGCCAAAGCGACGTATACAGTACATATATATATATGTATACCGGTACTTCGCTTTGGCCTGATAGACGTACGACGGAGGCTTTGCAGTTGCCTAAACTACCTGTTTGCGGTAGCAGAGCTACTATGTTCTCGCTTTTTTTCACCCGCAGAGATGATTGGGTTCAATTTAGATTAGACTAGATTAGATAGGCGGCAGTAGACGAACCAAGAGGCCCATTCCCAAAGAGACATCGGAGCTTACACCCCGGCCCTCTATAAGTTATGGCCATTATGTTAGTAGGATGTAGAGGACTGGGGAAACGAGAAGAGAAAATAAAAGACGAAAGAGAAAAAAGAAAGAAAAAATAAAAAAAAGGAGGAAAAATCTCCGCCAAAGAGAAATGACTGTATATTATCGAAAGCCGATGGCAAAATATACATATAAAGAAAAAAAACTCAAACTGATGAAACGGTGTTTTTGCTGAAACTTTAATGTTGATAATAATTTTATATTTGTTGCGGAAAATGTGAAGTCATTCATGTAATTGAATCTTTAGAGATTTCATAGTATTTGTTGCTTGAATTTTTCATTCAGAGAATCCACGACAGAACATATAATCTACGTGAATTTGGGAAATAATTGATTTACAAAACTGTAACATACATGGATCATCAAAAGAAAGAAGATTTTTTAAACATATAAAGAAAATTATTTTATCCGTTTCTAAAGATGCTTAGGTTTCGGGGAAAAAAAAAACTTCTACTCCAGAACTGTTTGAAAAAACCTCACCCCTATAGGCGTGCATGGTGTCAGAGCGTCATGTGGCAATCGCTTCAATACACAGGATACGACAGGGAAGTGGTGCAGTTGCTTTTACACCTGTTTATTGTTGCGATATTCTTGACTGATAGACATGTAAAAAATCGCGAATGTATCTGACAAATGTAATGAAATGTCAATTAAATTTACGTGACAATAACCTCAGACTATGAATTTATCAAATTAAGTTCAAATGGTAATAGGTACCACGGAAACAGAATATCCACTGCCCCTAATATGTAAAAAATAAGTCGTCACACTTTCTTTTTCGTCAGATTTAATGTTTCATTCCTACAATACTGAGTACTTAAAATCAATATTGGAAGTTACTAAAACACACCGAAACACAGAAGATGGCTTTTTGAATTTTTTTTTATCGTAAGAGACCAAAACTGCAATTTTTGGCCCCGATGAAAAACTCACATTAGGCGAAAAGACGATACTGCACCTGCTTTGAAAAACAGCATTCTTACCTGACGAAAGAAACCTGTTCATCTGCGCTTGATTTTCCTTTAGATGGAACACGAACCCTAAAAAATTTAATAATTGATGGAAGTAGTCCATTACCAATGGACTTAGGAAGATAATTCGCAGCAGTTAGTAGAGAAAATGGGATTAGTTAATGAATGGGATGATACTCCGAAACACAAAGGTAAATCATATTGAAAATTATTTAAAGATATGTGTATTAAATGGTTGGAATAACTAAGTCAATAGCCGGACCTAAACTCAATCGAAAATTTGTGGCAACATCTGAAAAACAGATCCACGCAAGATTACCTTCAAAACTGGTAGAACTGAAGATTTTCAACAGAAAAATAGAACAGAATCGCCGTAAAAAATTTGCATTTTGCAAGCCTGCACAAATCGTATAAAAGTATTGATTGCTGCTTAAGGACGAGCAGCAAAATGTTATAAATTGCTTTCCAAGTTTCTTATAATTTTTTCACCACTTATTTCATAAACTGCTCCATTAATACAAAATTTATGAAGACTATTATTGTATGCGCTGAAACTATCTTACACTTAATTTAATAATAATTTGCATGTGCTTTACCGATTAGCTAAAAACTAAATATTTTTGTGCGGTCCAAATACTTTCTTCGCAGATCTGTGCATACAATAAGTCTATATATATATATATATATATTATATGTATGTCTGGCAGTGCTTGAAGAATTGTTTGCTAGCATCAATTCATCACCAGCAGAGGTAGAGGACTTTCATAATAAAATATCTCCATTTTTTGTTCATTACTGTGTACAAACAATTATTATTGCCTCATTCGAGGAAGTCAACATGAATGGCGTCCAAGTCATAAATAATTATTTCATTGTGTTTGTGATGCGTAACTGCCCTTGTACTTGATACTAGAAGTTATGCTGTTCCTTAAGTTTCAGTTTATTGCAGACAAGCACTAAATGATCAATCACACTTCTTACGGAGAGCTGCATCTGTCCTCATATTGTCAACGCTAGTCTCCTTCATGCCTTTATAGGTACCTCCTCTGATTTACCACAACAGACCGCAATACCACAAATTTGCCCTCAGAGAAATCATACACGGCCATTAGATGCAAGCACCATTGATGGCCGCTCAGTACAGTTGCCTGGAACAAGTGGATCAGTTACACGTAGAAGCATTGTTATGAAAGCACAACAGGTCTCCAATGTGCATTCGCGACATCGAATTTATAGTGACAACTAGAGCATTCTCAGAGCCATACCTCCGCCAAGCAAGGCCAAGGTAATGAAAAAAATTAAATAGGTTTTGAAACTTTGATTTCCTTTGTGTCAATACCAAAACAGCTTATGAAATTTTGTTGAAGATCCGTTCATAACTTTTCGAGTCATACAGTTAAAAACATTCTGACAAGCATTAGACAAACACACAATAGTACCAACCGATTATCATAAAAATTTAATCACTTATGTATATAAACATTACAATCAATTGCTGCAAATTTAATAAAGATCTGTCCATAACTCTTTAAGTTATTTTGCTAACCTGCATAAAATCAATTAGAGGCAAACAAACAAATTGACAGATCACGAAAATTTTCTCCCTTACTCTCCGTAATATACCCAACAACTCCTGTAAATTTCATAAAAATCCGTTCATAACATTTTGAGCAGTGCCTTTAAAAAATGAGATAGTCATACAAACAAACGGATGAAAGGATCTTCCCCAAGAGGTCTTGATCAGTTCCTCCTAAGATACCAAACAATCTCTGTGAATTTCGTTGAAATCCCTCCATAACTTTTGAGGTATCTTGGTGACATCCAGTACACATTGACAACAAAAGAGACAAACACAGAAACTCGACGAAAACATTACCACCTCGGCGCAGGTAATTACAAATTTAACCAACGTAGAATCGGTGAAAGTTCCTTTGAGAATGAAAATGTTAAATTTGTCAATATATACCACCTTCACCTCTGTACTGTTCAACATTACGTCACAAACTTTCCCTGTATTCTCCTTAAAATTGAATAAAGGAAATCGTAGATGGGTGGAGAGCATGAAATCGGTGGCAGTGAGACGGTTCCACACGAGCGCAGTAAATTGATTAACGTAAGAAGTGCGCAGCAGCCATATAACGCTGAGAGCAAAGACGGACGGGGGAAAAAAAAAAAGAAGGATGTGCTAGTGCACACTGAAGAATTCGGAGGATGGGCGTAGCGCGTGCAACATGAACAATTTAGTTGCGTATTTCATAAAGAAAACCAAAACACTTCATGGTTATGCTAGCTTACCTCCATTCAACAGATGTTCAATTACTGTGACATAGCCAAGTCTCATACAGTTTCTGCAAGTCAAACAAACCCTGTTAGCTTGAGAAAAGATTGCAAACTTGGGTTATAAATGATTTTTCAGTGCTTCTTGTTAAGAAACGGCTTCTTAATTTACCGTTGTGCGAGCTTTGCTCCATTGATAAATTAATCATCTTTCACGTGTGGCAATTTCAGAAGGATCGAAAGAGTCCAAGGTACCTAAAGTATGCGTATACAATGTGTAGAATTTCCAATGGGGAAATTTGCTGAGCTGGACTGTTAAAAAGGATGTTCTATCAGAGAGGAACCTGACCTCGAGGGACAGCCTGGCACTTAACATCAGTCAAGGACCACTTGGCACAATGCACGCGCCCACTCCCATTAATAACATAAACTGTATGCCGAGTTGAGGTAGCGGCCGTCTGCTCTGGGCCGACACTAAATAAATATATAGCAGAGCTACAGCATTTTATATATTGCAAGACTGCACTTTAGCTCTCGTCAAGAGCGGGCCTTACTATTGAGCAGTAGTAAGCATGGGTCCTAATTTCGAATCTCTCGAACCGCTAGTGTTTTTATCGAAAGCGAAAAAAATGGTAAGAGGGTGAGCGCCATTTCGTGGATTAGTACAGGTGTGAGTGGGACTAAAATTCTGTGATAAATCCATGTGTTTGCATGAGTATTTGGCATTTCAGTGAGCACATAGAAAATATATTCTATAGCGCAATGCGGAAAAAACCGTGTTGTCCCATATTCAGCACGCCTAAGTGTGCTCTTACAGGAAAGCCTGCCTCTGAGAACTCGACTTTGAAAAACGGAAATTGTACTGTTTTCTAATTGTGCAAAAGGAGGCGTGTTGATTTCGAGACAGAATGTCTTTCAGTGGAAAATATCTAGTTTTGTATCAAAATTTTGATTAGGATTACGCAACTTCCATGGAAGATTAGTTTGTAATATGAGGATTTTGTTTTTACGCTGCAGAATGGGAAAAAATTAAGCTTTAACGCCACCACCACTGTAAAAAAAAAAGGAATCTTAGTAGATGGAGAGGTCACAACCCTGGGATCGGTAGCTCAAGGACTTTCGAAAACTGTAGCCTTTGTGACTCGCTGATTGGCTGAGCAAATGTCTGGAACCCTGCGATGGGTGGGAAAAAAGCTGGAAGCCTGTGGTTGGCGGAAAGGGAGCAGTCATTGAGAGAAACAGCACAATCCTTGCCCGTGCGCAAACTGAGGACGTGACATTAAACTTGCTTGAGTTGAAACACCTGCCCGGCTTTTTCCATATTTCATATCACGACCTTCTGACCACATAAAAAAATACAGTTGACTCAAGGAACACTGAGAAAGTGTTGTTTCATGCCCGCACGCATTGCCGGGCACCACCTGGGCATACCTGCCTTGCCGTCACCGTAGAGCACGGAAATTTCAATTTTCGGGCTGCAGGCAGCCTCCAATGCCGGAAGGTGTGCTTATTTTGGGACTCTATTCTGGATGAAAATAACATTTATTCAGCATCATAACTTGAAAGAAATGTTTGTACCTACCGAGAAAATTCTTGAACAACAACGGTAGAAAAAACGTTTAATATTATTTTATCGGCAATAACAATTTTCAGCAATCCAATTAACGCTACTGTATAGCTTACTCGGGGTCACACTGCCTTGGTACGAAAGCGTTTTTGTCTTAGGGATAAAATAGGATAAAGAACTTTTGCAGCAAAAGAACACAGCCGGGTACAAATATGGTTAAGTTACTACATCTGCTGAAGAGGCTGTTTTTCGTCGAGTTTGTCTGTTTGTTTGTCATTCACCAAGATAACTCAACAAATTATGGAATGATCTTTAATAAATTTACAGAAATGTTAGGTATGCTAGGAGGAACAGATGATGAACTTATGGTGAATATCCGTTCATCCGCTTGTTTGTCTGCCTATTTTTCTTAATACCATAACTCAAAAAGTTATGAGCAGGTTTTTATGAAATTTACATGAGTTTTCCGGTACCACGAAAAGTAAATGACCGAATTTTTGTGATCTTCATGTTCGTTCGTTTGTTTGCCTCGGTGGTTGAGTTAATGCTATTTAGCAAAATAACAAAAAAGTGAAGAACAGATCCTCATAAAATTTACAGGAATTGTTAGCAATGTTAAAAGACATTTATGATTAAACTTGGCTATGGCCGGTTCATCTGTTGACTAATGTTTGTCAGAAAGTTTTTGCCCCATAACTCAAAAAGTTATGAGTGGATCGTTAAAAAAAATACAAGAGTTGTCATTACTAACAAAAGCCACACATGATTAGAGATTTCTGCTGATACAAAGGAAAAATCATAGTTTCAGAACCAATTTGAAAGTTTCGTTACCGTGCCTTGCATGGCGGAGGTATGCGCTCTCTGAGTGCTCTGGTTACTTCCGTATCACTTTGGGAATTACTACTAGTGCTGTAGACCGAAATCTGCGTAAAATTTAAACCTAATAATTATTATTATTTTTTTTCTGTTGAAATAAGATGTGGTTGGACTTTTATGAGCAATTCTTTCAATAAGGCTCAAATTAAGCAGATAATTTATACCAGTTACCCTACCAAAAATTAGGGTCGACGTTGAAGCTAAAACCGCAGCTCAGCTTCTGCGTATCGAGCGATAGTTTTAAATTTTGTTTAGGTACTGATGCTGTCCACTGAGTTTTTGCTTGCCTAGAATTTAAATCTTGAGGGTTGGATTCATCAATTGGGAACGAGATTAAAACGTAGTCAGTTTATAGTTGCCGCCTAAAGCTAGATCCAAACTGGCGCCTTCAACGCTCGATCATGTTTAAAGTTTCAGAGAAGTCAAGAAAAACTGGATTATCTCGACTGAAATGAACGAATCGAACACGTCCTTGTGATCTGAGTTGGCATTATTATTACATGAAGAGCGGAAATTTTTGGCATGTTCGGTTGGGTGGAGTAGATAGTACTCATAAAATAGGACAAATGGGTAGCGTTCGTTTATGTGGGCCTCATTACTTACAATGCTTCTTTATCATATCAAAAGTAGTTAGAACGTTAGATATAAGAGCTATATGTTCATCGGCTATCGAGCAGCACTATGCTCTGGGCCATAATCATCTTTCTCCCCCAATAGCTTTAGTCTAAATAACAAAGCCCAACCCACTAGAGCAGAGCAAAAGCAAGGCTATATTGACGACGGTAGTCAGTATGCCTGAATTGCGGGCGCTTTAGGGCGATGTTTATGTTGGTTGATGACTCACTGCATATCAGAGAGTTGTGCTATACTGCCGGCTGTGAGTTTCCGCACTGACTCTATTTTCTCCCCGTTTCTGCAAATTTAAAAATTGCTTCTATTATTATTAAAACTTCACGCTTGGGCCGCCACGGACAGGAAGCACAACCCAAATAAAGAATATTGCAACCACCGGAAAGCCTGAAACGCTACTAAAGGAAATCCAACAGAAAGCCATTAACAATTGGCTTAAACGCCTGCAGGCCAAGACGACCGAAAGCCGATGCCAGCAATGAGTTAAATACCCCAACAGACCAGGGGACGAAGCAACAACCGAACTAATTAGTTCGACATCTAACATCCTCCAACTTAAAAGTGTGCGCGTCAACCACAGCACGTGTTTCTCTCCTGAAGACCTTGAGGGCAGGGACAGATGAATACAACCAATGCCTCTCATTGTTGTATACTCTATAAAACATACAGAGTTCAGCAACCCTTCTCCTGCGGGACAGGTTCACCAGATCATTATCCGCTTACAACCTACTGGCTGAACTAACAAGTCGGTCCAATAGACGCAAGTGACTGTCAGCAGCTGAAGCCCAGACCGGTGAGCAATATTCCTACACAGGCAACAAAAAAGCATAAAATCATCTGTGGACAACCTCACTGCCACAAAAAACAAATTCACCTTACGCAGGAGCCCGATCTCATTGGAAGCACGTGGCACCAGTCGCCTAATGTGCGGCTCAAAAGTAAGCTTCTCATCAAAGACAAAACCAAAAATCTCCAAGGAGCTAGACTCAGAAGCGAAGTATCACCTATCTCCAAATGCGGATGCTGCGGTCCAAGTGTCCGAGACCGACTGATGATCATCGACTTGGTTTTAGTGGCATTCAACTTCATACCACAGGCCGAACACCATGCACAAATGCGAGAAAAATCCCTATTCAGAGACTGGGTGACAGCATTACGCATGCGGGGAGCAAGTATCACTGCTATCAAAGTGGAATCGTCGGCATAGTTGATCATCGTGTTTTCCAGCGAAGAGAACATATCACTAGTATACAGAACGAACAGTAGCGGGCCAAGCACGCTACCTGATAATATATTTGCAACTGTAACTTGGCTATTGCGTAGAATTTTTTTCTGAGGTAGTCATCCGTGACATTTTTGTCGGAATTGCATTAGATTAAAAAGCTAGTGAAGGCTCCCAGCGCATGGCCATTGTACGTCACTGATGAAATTCAAGATACAGGACGTGCTTTCTCGAAAATGGAACCTGATAGACAAGAAAAAAAAAAAAATTTCAGGTTTGAAAGCATGAAGTAGAGTTGATGAAATTAAGCAGCTGTAAACATCCGACAACAAACGGCATGTCGACAAGAGCCCGATTACTTAAGCAAATCACAAAGACTGTAGAATTTAGAGCCGAGTCCACACTACACGATCGTAGGCTCAACTTCTAAGCAGAAGTTCACCCTTGGAGTAAACATACCTATTACGATCGTAGGCTCAACTTCTGAGCAGAAGTTCGCCCTTGGAGTAAACGTACCTACTACTGGAGCGTACGTTCACTAATACCTACTGAAGCCTGTGTCCTTTTTAGCGAGGTATTCTGGTTTGTAGCGGAGGGAGAGGAAGTGCGAGGCATCAGGCTCATGGTTTTCTTCAGCTGTATTAGCTGCACATATTGTCCACGTCTAATAAATTCTAAATCATTAATTCTTCAGAAAAGACGACTAATATGGCACTCAGTATGTTATATACGAAACCCCCCCCCCCCCGAAAGTTTCAGTTCTACCTTGAATGTCAATTTTCTGTGGTGGTAAAGTTTGACCCGAAATTTTGCTGGCAGAGTTTCGAACTAGTTTGTGCTGATGTGTTGCAGGTTATTTAACAGCGCGCTACAACTGTCTGTCGGCCTCTCACTCAGCCAAATTGACTGGCACTATATAAGACAGCCACTGCCAGCGACGATAATTGGAGGCGCCCTCCAGTAAAATATTTACTCTTAGCGATTCCTTTGCTAGTCGTTCAACTCAAGTGTTTTAAACGGAGTATCTTGTCTACCGAATTTCGGTGCGCAATTGGGTCAAGGTGCGAGCTAATCACTCGCTAATAAGCACAGCCAGTGGTGTAAACCAAGCAATATATAATTTATGGCCGGGGGTGCAGCCTCACCTACTGCAATAACGCCTGCATGACGTCTTATTCCCAGGCAGGAGAGAAACGTTTCGGTACTCGGGACTGCAGCATCAGCATTTCTGTCATTGATGGTCTGCTGGGGCACTTCCCTTACGGTCGAGGGAAGAGTACAGTTGTCCTATGAGCCTTCAGTCTATGACGTCACAGTTCCGACAAACTGCAGTCGACTGCAGCACTTGAGAGGATTTATCTGCAGCACGAATGAGTGCACATGGGTTTCTTTATCAAAGCGATCTCACTCAATTCTATCTAATAGAAAGTCATTCCCTTCACCTCTCATCACAATAATTGTCTACCAAAACAAACGATCTATGCAGAACAAAATGCTTACATTTATAGAAATCGTATAGAGACTTTGTGATTCTAATTTCTCATGGGAGCTCTCGCTGTCTCTAGTATAGGAAGATGGGAGCTTCTTCAACGTTCTGGTCCAAATCCATGATTTTACCGCATGAAAGCGATAGAATTCGTGCAGGAACTGAATATCTATTTAGTAGATCTGAGGTACTAAATAGCTAAATAGCCAATTGCTAGATATTCTACAAACCATACGTGAGCAGCTACAATGTAAAGTGATTATTCTGGTTTGAACCAACTAAGCATTTTGATCTCCCCCCCAACCTCAATAAAAATGAAAATATTAGTTGCCTAGCGATAACTATGTGTAAATACCACAGACTAATGAAAACACAGACGGGCAGTTTATAAGCGCAGTTCAGCTCTTCCTGGAGCTGTTGTTACGTCATAGTTAAGCCATCAGCGCTGTGCCTTGAACGATTTTGTTTAACGAGAATAATATTTGGACTGGGCAAAACG
>LQNS02278148.1:638804-651062 GCA_001587735.2 Parhyale hawaiensis | reverse complement strand
CGTGAACTGTGGGGATAACTCGTTGTTAGCCACCCCGCTGGTCACGGACTGCAGCATCACCTCTGCACAAGATGGGCAGCGTGCGCAACGTCGCCTGGACCTCGTCCGAAGTATCATCAAAGGTATCAAAGGTAAGGTATGTTCGGACAAATATCTTGACAAACATTAGTGAAACACCCAAGACCACAAGCCAATCAACATAAAAATTTGGTCATTTTTGTTTTTTAATATTTCTAGCAATTCGTGCAAATTTCATAAATATCCGTTCATAACTTCTTGAGTTATGTTTCTGACAAAGATAGAGACAAACAAACCAACAAACAAACGGACAAAAATAGCAACCAAAAAATTTTGACAGTTGCTCATACCAACAATTATTGCAAAGTTCATAAAGATCAGCCCATAACTTCTTGAGCTATGGGGCCAAGAAAGAAGACTCAGACAAAGAAAACGGCTGAATGGATCTTCAAGATGAGTAAATCATCAATTCTTTTTGACATCCGTAACAATCCCTGAAAATTTCGTAAAGATACATTCATAATATTTGAGTTGTCTCGTGCCAGGTCGCCAAGCAAACAGACAGACAAACTTGACCAAAAGATAACCACCATGCCGGAAGTTAACATGTAATTGCGGATAATATTTCACATGCTACCCGAAATAGTGAAGTCAGTCACCTGAGCAGCAAAGTAATGGCATTAATTAACTAGCCCTAGCGAGGTAACTGGAAAGTACGAAATGTATGACCAACTCATGGAAAACTTCTCACGTAATACTAATATTCCGAAAGAAGGTGAAGTAGCACACTGAAATTCAATTCATCGCACACTTTACACAATGCAGCTTTTTATGTTGGGTGGCGGTACTCCTAACGATTTTCCCCCTTTTACGGAATTTATCATTTAACTGCAGAAAAAAGCCTCTCACTTTTTGACAAAGTTGTCAGATTTGGGTAGGCATTAATTATTCAAATTTTATCCCTTTTTCCTTGTTTCAAGCATGTGAGAGTCGCATAGTTAGAGCCATAGTTTTGATTTGATGAACTTTTGTTTGATTCATTTCCAACAGACACGGACAGACCTAACTTGATACAAATATTATAGACTGTCTCATCATATCCACCGCCCAGACAGGGTTATGCACTTTCCTTTTGTTTTAAGCAACTTCAGAGACCTTGTCTTTAAAAGTCGGCTTGTTGATAATCAGTACCTCATCATCTGAAAAACGTGTTCTGTTAAAAAATAAATTCATGGTTGCAAGTATGCGCAAATTAGAGATTATATAATTTAATGGATGAATATGTTACATCTAATCTAATACTAAGAATGATCGTCGTGTTTTTATATATAAATATGACACAGACGAGCAGCGCGACTGGGATCTTCCTCTCATCGAACGAGCTAAGTCTCTTCTCATTAGTGAAGCTGTTGGTGAGGGGGAGAGGTCACGTCTCCGCGCTGCCTTTGCGGAGTTTGCTGGTGATTGGCTGCATGCCTTGCCAGTTCCGTCCCTTGGACTCTTGCTAAACCCCTCTGACCTCCGAATTTCCGTTGGTCTGCGCCTGGGCTGTGGGGTGGTTCATGCCCACGACTGTGTCAGCTGTGGAGCTCGCGTCGGTTGTGATGGTGTCCATGGACTGTCGTGCAGATCAAGCGCTGGCAGGACATCTCGACACCGGGCGGCGAACGACGTGATAAAGCCTGCCTTAGCTAGCGCGGAAGAACCATCAGTTGAGTTGTACCGGTTGGGCTGACTCGATGGGATGGTAGGCGGCCGGATGGTCTTACGTTGATCCCGTGGCGTGAGGGGCGCTGTCTCGTCTGGGATTTCACCTGTGCTGACACCGTAGCCGCGACTCACTTACAGACAACGTCGGCGCAAGCAGGAGCAGCGGCCCGTGCAGCCGAAGCCAGAAAGCCAGCGCATTACGCGGACCTCTCCCGGGACTACATTTTCACCCCAGTGGCGGTTGAACCGTTTGGCCCCTTAGGCCCAGAGACTGTTGATTTCATCAAGGAGCTTTCGAGGCGTCCAATTTCAGTTTCACGAGATAAGAGAGCTGGATACTTTTTCCGGCAGGGCCTTGGGGTCGTAATCCAGCGAGGGAATGCCCTCTCTGTAATGGGTACTATGGGTAAAGGGGTGCTTCTCTTGGCTTAGGTCGTCCTCTTGTTTTTGCGGTTGGGCACGTCCGTTCGAGTTTCACTCCAGAACTCCTTTGATATGGTTGCATGGCCACAGTCTTTGGCGTGCTGGGGCCATTGACCTGTATTTACAGCCTGCAAATAAATTTTAATCGGGTGGAGGCCATTTTTTAGGGACTTCATAGTCCCATTTAAAAAAAAAATATATATATATATTTATATGTTTGGTGTCGCGCTCTCAACGAAATAGATAGGCGGAATTTAGCCCAGGTTGGAGTCTCTGGTTGTCCTCTCAAGCTCCATTGAAAGTGATAGGCAGAAAGTATGCCGGGTTGCAGAAGATGGCAAACGAATCTTAAGCAGGGACAGTTGAAATTTCAACAATGAAGACATCGCAGGCTTATAATAGTCTGATTTGTACGAGTATATTAGCTTCTCCATACATCGAATCTACGACAAAGTATAGGGCGACCTTATCTGAATGCACTTCTTGCATTGCCGAAATTGAAAGCGTAGCACTGAAGATATCTGAAGCTTCCGTTGGCACTCTCATGCTTCTTGATTCGTAGTTTCTTTCCACAGATGATTTCGGTGCATGAGCTATTCTTCCCACTTTGATGCAATTGTCAACAAAACCGACGAAACATAAGTTTTCATGGGCAGTAGACAATTATTTCTTCTGCTTACTGATTTCCTCTGACGAAGCAGTTTTCTCTTCATAGGTCAAAATTTGAGCACCTCAAATTAAACAGATATTTGAGGTGGAAAGACTGTATCAACGGTATCTTTGCTACGGAACGAACACATTGTATATAAGCTGGTATTTTGTTTAAGTTTGTTGGAGTGTTTTGCTCAAGCTGTTACTTCTGCCTGTCCATATAGAAGACCTAAGGGTGACAGCACGACAAAGGATCAATGAAGAAAATAAGAAAATTAAGAAGCAAATAAGAGAAGAGAAAATTCCGCACCGGCCTAGAGGCATTAGGCAAACGTAAAGGTTATTGCGTGAATTTTTCACGCACGGGTCCACTAGTTACATAATAGTTGCCTACATATATGTGCTTTAATGGATGACTATATTACATCACTTCATGGTTGCCTACATATATTATTTAATGGGCGATTCTGTTACATCACTTTATGGTTGCCTACGTTATGTGCTTTAATGAATGAATTTGTTACATCATTTCATAGTTACCTACATTATATAATTTAACGAATGACTACGGTAACACCATTTCATGGTTGCCTAAGTTAAATCCCTTCATGGCTACCAATGCTAAATACCTTGGCAGCTGCCAATGCTAAATTAGTTTAGGGCTGCCAACGATGCATCATTTTAAGCCTGCCATTGCTATATCCCTTCACAGCTGCCCCTGCTGTATCAATTCACGGCTACCAATGCTATATCACTTCACAGCTCTTAATGCTATATCACTTCACTCCCATCAATGCAATTTTACTTCATGGCGGCCAGTGCTACATCGTTTCATTGCTACCAGGGCTGCATCACTTCATGGCTGCAAGCTGCTCCAACTCACCCTTCAGCTCTGCTGACCGTCCCGACTTTCTCGCTTAGCCCTTACATCAAATAATTTTTATTAACAACTCCATTAGCTGTTGATTTGGCATTTCATTACAAATCGAAGATACTACTAATTTGAGAAATCTCAAACTATTGCGATATCATTTTCCACTACTGCAGAATTTAAAGTATATCATTTAACAGTTGACGTACGACATTACACTTCAAGCCTTTATGTTTTTCTGTGAACTTGTTACGTATACAAGTGTAAGAAGTATATGCATAGTTTGCCTATCATTACTGAATGTAAAGAATTAAGCAAATATCATAACAAAGTATGAAAAAGTAATGGAACAACGTATAAAAATGACTTGCAACACCGGGTAGTAGGGAGAAGCGACATCTCTTCTTCCGGCAAAGGACTACTCAGTGTTCCTGTACACTGTGAATGAGCTAAAGCTAATGGGACTAGATTATCTAGAACCTACTTTGTGAGACACGCGTGGTGTACAACTAGGCTAAATTTGTTCCTTGTTCCATTAATAAATCCCACATTAAGAGTAAGAGAAACAAGGGCTTTGGCTCAATGGAAGTATAGAGAGGAAGCTTAATAATAATTGTACCGGCGAAGGTCGCCTATCTACTTGTGTTGCTGTACTTTTTCAGAATATGTAAGCAGTACAGTGAGTGCAGTGTACTAAATACTACTATCTATAGAGTAGCAGAATCGGTATCTTATTGAAGACATATAATAAGTACCAATGTGTGCTCTCATATTTCGAAGTTGATTATATGTACAATTATTTAGTTTTATAACTATCACCAGCGAGGGATTGGAAAAGTGTTGATACTGTTTCCATTTAGGGCTCAGTTGTATGCCTCTTTATCTGTCCACCCTGAAAGAGGCAGGAGTTGAGCCATCATCACACTCTTTTTCAGGCACTCAGATAGGGTTCAGAGATATGTAAGAGATAAAAAAGACCGTAACTGTACTTGATTCTTAGGTCATTCGCTCGCGGCCAAAAGTCGGCAACGGAAAAAGGGGAATTTCTCTAGAGCTATTTTTTCCTCCTTATCTAATACAGATGAAAATATTCCAATGTACCCAGCATTTTCCTTGTGGAGAAGGTATCTTGGATACGGCGGGGACGCACTTGGGCGCTTGCCTGCATGACTGTGTGTGGACATGTTCCTAATAGCTCAAGGGAAAATCCCATTTTCACAATTTTGTCTGCCAGCGTCAGAGGCCATTTGGATCTAAGAGTCAGGTATGTTGCGGTCTATGGGCTGGCTATCATACATGAAGGGATTGAATTTGTAACTCCTGACTCAGCGCTGTCAGTTCCCCCCCCCCTCCCCTCCACCAAACAACGGGTGATGGTCTTACGACATGAGGCATTCTATTTACTATTATTTTTTTGTTACATGAGTCGCTCTGTACTTGTATATACAGTTGCATTTCGCTTTAGTAAGACGGAGTACTGCAATCCGGGGTCTTGCTGTCTTTGAGTTACTGGGAACAGATGCAACTTATTGAAGCACTGTAGTAAACAGCAAAGTAGGTTTGTTTCATCTAATGAAATGTATAAACAGGACCTATATAATGCAATGAAAGGCATCACATGAATAGAATTGGAATTAATTAATGCCTAACGAGCTTCTATCTGTCTATATTGTACTAAATGTCTATATACCTTATTTATAATTGCTTGTTTGTTATCTTGTTTCTACACAATTTTTTCACATTAGGATAGGAAGAAATTGGAGCGTCAATGGTGAAGGTACGTCCCTGGAAGTTTTAGAGTCTGCCAAGGCGAGACAGATATATGTATAGGGAGCGTCATAACCAGGATACCGATCACTTCTTACATCAAGTGCAGCAAAAACTGAAATTTAGAAATATTATTCTCCTTGCCAGCAGCAGTAGCTAATACGATTGGAGAAAAGCATCCGTCGACTGGTTTTAGATCTTAAAGGAATGATCAGCATTCGCTTTATGATAGGGAGTAATGAGAAATAATGAAGATGGTGATGGTGGCCCAATGGGTCACTGGCCGTCGAGTATTACACTAGAAGTCGTGAATTCTATTTACTTGTTTATATATTCATCTCTATGCTCATAATCTTGTTTGCATATAAATTCTACACCTTAAAATTGTAAGAAATTCGAGTGTCAATGCCGGAGTTACGTCACTGGGAGAAGTTTTAGAGTCCGCCATACAAACCATGTTGTTGTTCAGGAGTCAGGGCGAGACTGATTCTTTACTTTAAGATAGGATTAAATTCAAGCTTTGAAGATTTACTTCGGTTACATTCGTTGTGCGAGAGACAAATCTCAGCTTGACTGCATGAACGTGCGCCGTAAATTAGGAGTAGCTAATGCAGGGAATGCAACAGGATTATTCGTCACTTACTGGTATGTATTTCATTGCTTACTAGATGAATGTTGAATATTCATTTCAAAAGCAAGGAACGTGGCAGAAGTCCAAAAGCAAGCATCGTGTGGTGTATGGCCAGCTGAATGTCACGTTTTTTTGTGAAAGCAAAGAAGAATGTGATAGTGACCCAATGGGACATTGTCAGTCTAGTAACTGATAAAAAAAACTAGAGCATTCCGAGAGAGAATATATTCGCCTAGCAATGAAATGTTAATGAAAACTTCATATTGGCTCTGAAGCCAGGATTTTTTTTTTTTGTAATAAGGAAATTATGGTACTTTATTTCTCTTAAATTTAAGGACAGTTCCTGCAATTTTCTTGAAGATCTCTCGGTAACTTTTTCTGTTGTGTTCTGATGAACCCTAATAGAAGCATATAATCTCACACACTCATAAACGAACAAACTGCATGCTTC
Source organism: Parhyale hawaiensis (assembly GCA_001587735.2). Taxonomy (NCBI): domain Eukaryota; kingdom Metazoa; phylum Arthropoda; class Malacostraca; order Amphipoda; family Hyalidae; genus Parhyale; species Parhyale hawaiensis. The sequence goes on along the minus strand of LQNS02278148.1, from coordinate 644,540 downwards.
AAGCTGTAGGTAGAAGCAGAGCTTTCTACCCTGTATCGCTGTTAATTTAACCATACATTAACGTTAGAAACGCAACCTAGGTAACATTGTACTTACATGAATTAATACCTACAATTATCTAGACGTTTCTAAAGGCCTTTCCACGAGATAACACGAAATAGAAAATCCCCAACAAAAAACTTCCCGACTCCTCGTCTCTATTACGCCGACCTCGAATGTATTTTTCCTTCATTTACTTGTTTGCCCCTCCCGCTGTTATTATTATTCCCTCAAGAAACCACATAATTACCAAAATTTAACATTTTTGCTTTCTCACATCCCGACACTATCTGTAAATTTCACAAAGCTCCGTCCGAAACTCTTTGAGCTTTTGAGAGAATCTTCATTATTTCAGCAGAACAGAAACAGAACCATCATATGCTTTTTCTAAGTCAACTAAACTGCAAGTTATTGACATTGGTTGAACAGGGGTGAATACAAAATGTCACGCCTGAGCCACTGACAGAATTGTTTGAGTTTGAGCTGAAACCTTGAGTTACTAAGTGTTTGACAATTGAACAACTCCATTTCCGTATATTGGCATCATATCTTGTCTTACGATAAGAAGCTGTTCTGGATCCAAATAATTGCCTAAAAATCATCGAACATCAATGTAATTTCCTCGTCACAGGTGACAGCGAGCATTAGTTTCAAGAATTGTTACTGTTGGACAGCTGTGTACTTAGTGAAAGGGTGATTGCATAATTAATGTCTTCTTTTCAATCTGCATTGCCATTTGCCATCAGTTGAAATGTGTGTCTGAACCACTGACCTTCTTTCCAGATTGTTGAAGCAATCTCCAGTATCACTCGTCAGAAAGTATAGTACATCATCCTGTTGAAGCTTTTCATATATATGTATATTTGATCTCTTCTTAACTATTCAGGTAAAATTTCTTTGTACTGAAACTACACAATTTTTTTGCTAATTCTGCTAAACAACTCAAATTTTAACTTTCTGTTAACAGGGCATGCATGACTGATATCCATAGTTATCGTATCAGAACTGGAGCATCTTCACGAATTCTTGAGATTATTTGACAAAAGCGATAACTTGGCGCAGTATGTTTCATAGCATCGCTACTTTTTGTTGCTGGGATAGAAACAAATATAGGGCCACTGACACTTAAAGCTGATCGTAAACGAAAACGACCGGCACGTCACTGTGGGTCTGAAGCAGAACGTGCAAAACGATTGAAGGAAGACCGAGAGCTCAAAGCAATATCTCGTGCCAATGAGACAGAAGAAGGGCGAAAGGAAAACAGGAAGTGGAGAGAACACGTGCAGCCATATGCCGTGCTAAAGAGACCGATGAAAAACGGAAAGGGAGACAGGAAGATTCGAGAACACGTGCAGCCACATCCAGTGCCAGAGAGACAGAAGAAGAACGTAGGAAAGGGCTGAAACAGCTGAAAACAATGGTGTTGAAGAGGACTGCTGAGGAAACTGAGGAACAATGCAGACAGCGACTGGTAAAGCTGAAGGCATACAAAGAAGCTGTGCACTCAGGTCAACTCATATGTACCTGGTCAAAACCAAACGCGAAACCAGCGAAGTGTGGCAAGGACCGTCACCCAAGCTGAGGTCAGTGGAAACAGTCATACATGGGATATAAATCAAATCTGACGTGGGTGCAATTCAAATGTTTCGTTACACAATCAAGTCTAACCCTCCAACGCATGTTTGTGCATCTTACAATCGATTGTGGTGGAAGAAGTCTGGAATTGTTCTTAATCTGGACGGGTATGCTAAGTTCAGCAACAATGCTGGTAAAGTGCTAACACTGGATCGCATCACCCACAGCAAGGAGAAGGATGAGAATGGTGAGGCCATTGTGTGCAAAACATGTGACAAGGCTCTGAAAAGGGGCACTGTTCCTGCCATGTCTAAAGAAAATGGTCTTGAACTCGACATGGTTTCAGAACCTTTCGCTGACTTGAATGAGTTGAAAATCAATCTGATTTCACAGATATAGTTGTTTATGTCAATTCGAGAGCTGCCAAATTATTATTATTATTATTGAACATTTATTTCTCCACAGGCGGGAGGTGTTCATGGATAGGGTCGACAGTAAGGAACTCAAGGCCCTGCAGTCAATGTTCCCTCAAACCTTGCTCCCATTCAGAGAATGTTGCCTCGTATACCATCAAATGCACAACTGGTGACTGTTTCTCTGAAAAGGAAGGTTGAGTTTAAACATGCATTCATGAGGAAAACCATTCGACGAGACAAGGTGAAAGCGGCACTGGAGTTTCTACGTTTGAACAACCCTCTGTACAAGGATGTGACTTTCAATGAAAACTGGATAAGGGAGTGGCAAACTGAGGAGTCTATGTTTTATGAAGCAGTCTTTCAGGATGAAACTCCAATGGATGATCAGACGACACCAGTTGTTCTAGGAGATCAGTACATGATCATATCATCAGAATCAAAGGAAGTAACCCAAGAAATCAATAACGGAAAGCAAGAAAACCGCAAGACAGAAGATGAAGAAGACCAGGCAATGCCTGAAGAGTTTGAACGCCCATGCAAGCTTCGAGGATTTCCATACAACAGCTGCCTTCAGAATGTACAGCATTGCACCTGGTGAGGGGCAAAGACCAATTCCTTGTCTCACTGATGAGAGAGTGGAAGAGATGGCTCATCCGGACACATTTCCTTTTGGCAGAGGAGGCTTCAACAGTCCATCACAACCCCGCAGTACAAAACTGACATTGAAGCGGTACTGACGTGCACGGTTACTTGATGGAGATGGCCGTTTTACAAAGGATGTTAACTACATATTTGCTCATCAGTAGGCTGCAGAACACAAGCAGTTGCTTGACTTCATAAGCATTGCTCTAAGTGAGAGTAAAGAAGGTCAGAACCCAGGAGAAGCAATTCAAGTTGGCCAACATTGTTACCCTGAAAGAGTAGTTCACCTGCTTCGCCGAGATGCTGCATTTCGGTTCTTGAAGAACATCAGAGGCAGTCCGTCTTATTGGCACACAAAGTTTTCTGAATGCATTGCACGGATTCTAGCCAAAGGAACTATAACTTTTTTCCTTACTTTGAGTGCAGCAGACATGCAGTGGCCTGAATTGATTCAGTCAATCGCCGCAGCGTATGCTACAACCTACTCTGCTAAAGAAGTCAAGGATCTCTCATGGAGCACACAAAGCATGTGGCTACGTCGGAATCCAGGAACAGCAGCGCGCATATTCGAGTTCAGAGTAAATACACTGATATGGCAGTTTTTGAAACATCCCAGTGCACCGATTGGACAAATCGAAGATTACATCATCAGAGTAGACTTTCAGGCCAGAGGCAGCCCTCATATACCCGCAATGTTTTGGATAAAAGATGCTCCCTGAGTAGGAGTTTTGTCAAAAGAAGAAGTTACTCTGTTCATTGATTGTTACATTTCATGCAGCCTGCCAAGTGACAACAATAAATTAAAGGGCTTGGTTGGCAATGGAGAGCAGTCACAAGAATGCAACTTTCCAAGGACCAATGAAGAATTCGAAAATTTGGTCCAAAAAACTGCAGTCACATGTGTGTAGTCCACAGTTTCTGCGCTCAGGCGACTGTCGAATAAATTCCCTAGACCACCATCAAGCAAGACACTTGTCACACATGAACCTGAAGACAATGTAAAGGCTGAAGTGGAGTTTGCCGAAGCTGTCACTTCAAAAGTCAAGGCTGCATTGAAGGTCATGGACATCACAGCAGACACATCTTTCAGTGACATACTTGCTGCAGCACAAGTGTCTAAAAATGAATATGTAGGAGCAATCTCAATCAGTGACTCTGGACGGTCGGTGATTCTTCAACGACAGCCACGCGAAACACTTGTAAACAACTACAACCCATCAGTGCTTATTGCCTGGCAGGCCAACATGGATATTCAATATGTAGTAGATGCATATGCATGTGTGATGTATGTTGCATCCTAAGTGATGAACGCAGTGAAGGGCATGCGTGAACTCCTTCGTCGCATTGCAAGAGAGATGGACTCAGCAGATGTGAAGACTCAGATGAGGAAGATGGGTTCAGTCTTGCTCACTAACAGAGAAATCAGTGCACAGGAAGCTGTTTATAGAAGCCTGAGATTTTCTTTGAGGAAATTCAGTGTTGCCACAGTATTTGTGAACACAGATGAACCAGAACGGAGAGTAAGACTGCTGAAGCCAAAAGGAGAACTTGAACAAATGGATGAAGATAACGAGGATGTCTTCTGCAACAACCTCATTGACCGTTACAGCAAAAAGCCAGAAACTATTGAACATCTGTGCCTTGCAGATTTTGCTGATTTCTACAACTACACATCGAACAGCACAAACAGCAAAGATGATATCATTCCTCAGGTGCAGTCACCAAATGATGCAACTGGTGAAAGAGACTCTGTATAGCAGATGATGTGCTGCCACAGACACTGGTTCTACCCAAATCTCTGGGGAAAATGTCAAATGGCAAGCGATGAGCTGTTGTGCAGTGGCATAGTTTCAAAGAATCAAAGGAACCGGAAAAGTACTACAGGTCCCAAACTTTCCTGCTAGTTCCATGGATAGATGTGGACTCCCTTCAGGGCAGATTTTATTCTTTCCAAGAGTGATATGCTGCAGAAATTGACCGAATACAGAAGGCAGGTAAATGACATGTCTCTGTAGGAGAGGATCTCCAGGAAATCTATGAACAACTTCGAGAGCGTGATCCATCAGAAGCAGCATGGGATGCTGTTGTACCAAACACATCATGTGCTGAAGCAGGTGCAATTGGTGAGGGTATCTCTAAGGAGTTTCCCGTGGATGAAGATGATGTGCAGGCAAATGATCAAAACATTGTGTCTGTTGAACAGGGCACACGAAGCACAGCACTTAATTGGAAGGTACCGTTCACGACTTGACACGGGATGAATATCACACCAAGAGTATAACAAGGGCATGCGATCTCTGAACAAAGAGCAACGAAAAGTTGTTTTGTTTCATCGTGATTGGTGTAAAGAAGCTGTCACTTTGCTGAACTCAGGTTGAGGACGGGTAGAGCCATATTTTTTATTCCTCAGTGGTTCTGGGGGTGTTGGCAAAAACAACGTTGTCAAAATGCTGCAGGTAGACACGCTTCATTACTTTGGTGGAGTGTACAACATTGGAGTTGAAGACACAGTTGCTTTCCTTCTCGCCACGACAGGCGTTGCAGCTCATAATATTGGTGGCGTGACTGTAAATTAAGCACTTTCATTCAGTGAGAACAGCCCACAACGGAAAGGTTAGAAAGCTCGATATGTAGAAGAATTCATGCCACTGAATAACAAGTTTTTGAACACGCTTCGAACCCAGCTGGAGAATTTGCACGTCATTATCGTTGATGAGATATCAATGATGTCTACACGCTTGCTGTACCACATGCATTACCGAATTCAGAAAATAATTGGATACGCAGGATGTGACACAAGGTTTGGATCATTCTGATGATGAATTGTATCAATTGCCAACTGTCTTCGGAAGAAAGGTTTTTCAAAAACCAGGCTGTGTTTGACATTCAAATGAACTTCAAATGCTTCATGAACCAATCTGACAAGAAAACTTCAAGTTTCATGAGACAGCGTTCCAGGGAGTCTCTGCTGAGTATTGACCATCCACATCGTTGGTGGAGTGAGCTAAAGGGTTCAGTGTTCGGTGCTGAACCTTCGTTGCCGCCCCTTGTGGGTCATGGTGGG
>LQNS02278148.1:601282-630454 GCA_001587735.2 Parhyale hawaiensis | reverse complement strand
CAGGCGTTACTTATTGTACCGTGCTTGTCACGCGTTACCTGCCGTACCGTGCTTGTCAGGCGTTACTTATTGTACCGTGCTTGTCATGCGTTACTTACTGTACCGTGCTTGTCAGGCGTTACTTATTGTACCGTGCTTGTCACGCGTTACCTACTGCACCGTGCTTGTCACGTGTTACCTGCCGTACCGTGCTTGTCACGCGTTACCTGCCGTACCGTGCTTGTCACGCGTTACCTGCCGTACCGTGCTTGTCAGGCGTTACCTACCTACATGTCCCTATTTAGCTACCTATTCGTCCATCTACATGTTTATCTGCTTTGCCTACCCACGAGTTTTGATGTAGTTGCTGATCAATGCTAGATTCACAGCGAGGTGTTCTGACTAGCGGCTCAGGTATTGTTGGAGGAGAAGGTGATGTGTTGGCGGCACTCCACCTCGTTGATTAGTTTGTAAATTTAATTTTTGCCCGTGGGTTCTGGAAGCAACCCCTGGCCTTGAGGTTATTTTGCGCGTTGTCACGGTTTACCGTTGACGAGTCATAATTTTGAGGTAGGGTGCTTTATTGGTTGTATAGAATAAACCGTGTTGCTTTATTCATGCGTGTTGCATCAATCCTTGCTATCTGGTCATACACGCTCCCGGCAGGCCGGTATTTTTGTTGAAAGTTATGTAACACTCCCCCACTACAATTATATTTTGGTTAGAGACTTAATTATATAAATATATTTATCACCCGCGAACGACGTGGTAGAGTGGTAGAAGGAGTTGAGTTATGTTCATAATTTTTTACGGAGAGTCTGGTGGGTTGCTCTCGATGTGACATAGGCCAAAAAAATAGAATTAGCTGGCACTAAAAATATGACGGGATCAATAAAGTTGTCTGTGGACTTAAAAAGAGACAGAGGAAGTGGAGTCATAATAATAATGTTTTGTTGGCAGTCAGGTGGGTTGACTGAGATGTGAAAAATTGCAACAATTTTGAGTTAGCGAGCCATAAACAACGATGGCGTTGAAGCTATAACTCCACCGAAAAAGAAGCAGAAGGAACTGAGCACTATTCATAATTTTTTGTAGGAGTTCCCCATAACATAAAATGGGCCAACATAGCTCCATCATTATGCCGGGTCTATAAACGCACTTGCACGCCCAACTGGTTGCCAGGATGTGCAGTTTGCGTACCGTTTCGTTACGTAATTGAAATTAGTAGCATAGATACACTAAAATAAATACCATCCGAGTCCCGATCGTTATATCAGGTTGTGGGTGCGATTGAATAGTGTGGCCCCTGCACAAGGAGCTCAGAGTGTGCGTGTACAAGCGTGAAGTGCTTGCACGAGAGGCTCTCGTATAACACCAGCCTGCATGGGGCGGCTCTGTAATGTGAGCCTCAGCTGTGGCACTCGAGAGGCCAAAACACGGACGTCTTGATGGCACTCCAGAGCTTCTACCAGCCCCAACGGAGCAGCTGACATGCTCTCCCTGGTGCACCTGCCTCTTCGCTGATACCATCCCCAGGTGCAGTCATTTCTTCGCTAATATTCCGTCCCCAGGTGTAGTGATCTCTTTGTTAACATTCCGTCTCCAGGTGCAGTCATCTCTTTCTAATATTCCGTCTCCAGGTGTAGTGATCTCTTTGTTAACATTCCGTCTCCAGGTGCAGTCATCTCTTTGTTAACATTCCGTCTCCAGGTGTAGTGATCTCTTTGTTAACATTCCGTGTCCAGGTGCAGTCATCTCTTTGTTAACATTCCGTCTCCAGGTGCAGTCACCTCATTGCTAATATTCCGTTCCCAGGTGCGGTCACCTCATTGCTAATATTCCGTTCCCAGGTGCAGTCACCTCATTGCTAATATCCCGTTCCCATGGGCAGTCACCTCATTGCTAATATTCAATTTTCTGGCGCAGTCTCGTCCAATGTAATTTCTTATACTGGACTACTGGTATTTATTATAGGTTAAATAATATTTATATATTTTTTGGTTTTAATGATGGTTCAAGCTTTACTTTTGAGCTGAATGCGGCATTTTGGTTCTGAATTTGAAACAGCGTTTTACTTTCCTTAATGTTTCCCTTCTGATAAGTTTTTAAAGAAGTTTCGTTCATCTTTGAGACAATAGTGATAATTTTTATTAAGTTATCTTCTAACTATTAAACAAAGTGTGTTAACAACTAAAGCTGTACTATCTAAGCGCAGACCTCCACTAAAAACAGAGTGACAGACAGAGAAATAAACCGATATGCGGGTTACCGGATCATTACCAGAAATTAATCACTCGGTCTTCGTGACATTCCTAACAAGTTTCTGGAAATTATGAACTCGAAGATCCTCCATCCACACAACTTTTTGAATTGCATTACTGGCAGACAAACAAATAAATAACCAGAAAAAATGCAAAAATAGTACCTTTTGGCGGAGGTAATAATGCTCTTAGGAATTACAAACTATTCCAGATGGTGATCATGAGCTTCTACCTACTACAGTCCAAAAAATAGGATTCATCAATCTGATTTACAGTACATCTGTTATGCCTTCCTCTAAAGTTTAGAGAGAAATAATTTGAGGGCTAATACGAGAAGTCCAATATTAGCTGAATCATTACTTCACTAGGCGTTTAGGCATTTAGGGATGAACACGAGAATTACATTTTATATTAACTGTAGAACTGAGCGCAGCGCCATTACCTACAGTCGCAAGAATCCTAACGACGCCATATTATTTTATACATTATTTAATGTAATCTGTATCTAAAGGATTGGGCAGCGTATCTAATTATCTAAAATGAGGTTTAATGTTTATCAGCAGATCTTACACGCACTTGGCATGGTGAATTTTTGGAAATGTAACTCATTTTATTCAAGCCTGCCAGATTTTTCGCTGTTCCAGTTTTAAGATGATGACCAAATATTAATATTTTCAGATACCGCATAAATAATGAAAAAATGTGTAACCTATTCTTAAAATAGTATACAACTAGAGTTCATGTTAACTTCAAGATGAAAAATTAATGTAGTAGGTTAGTAAATTCACAGTTTCGTGTATTTAAAAAATTAATAAAACTATTGCGATAAAATCAGCGTTTGCACAGTTTCTCGATGGCACTGTACATTCAGAGCATCCCTGTTGAGGCACCAGCAGTAGCCTGCAAGCATATTCACTTCCCAACGACCCTGCAGTGCATCTCCTCCATTACTCGAATATCCCTGAGCAAACGCTCCCATAGCTCTCCACTCAAATCACCACAGTGTTCCGGATTAGTCTACATGCTAATCAAGGAAATGCATCTCACTGGACATACATACACCGACAGCTTAGTAGTTTTTCAGGAGATAATTAACAACACGTTCATATTCTCGATTTCGGTGGTTACCTAGAAAGTGGATTACAATAGATAGATATAATAACTGGCAACTCATTGTCTCTACCTACGGTGTTGCCAATTTGGCCGTTACTCAACCTATATTTCATAACTTTGCGAAAAGAAAATATAAAATACTTATGCTGCTATGAAGGTTCTATATTATCCCTTTTATTAATTTATTTAGAAAAAAATTTGAAATTTAGTAGCCATAAAGTTCACCCGGAAATACTTTTCAATAATTTATATTCTTAAAATTGAACTTGTATAAAACCTGACCTGATTGGGCAAAATTACCTACAATTCTAAATTCAGAATGCGAAAACCTTATACATAGAAGTAGTTGAGAAATCCTAAACCTCAAAAATCACGCAGACCAGTGAATATTGGGGAACAGCTCTGCTTTAATCGGATTGCCCCACGTCGTAACTTAGGGCATGTTCGATTGAACGCCAAAATTAAGCCCTCGAGGCTTCATTTGCCCGAAACTTCAGAGCCAGAAGGAAAAGTCAACTTTGACTGTACCTTCCTCCACTGGAAAACCCACACGCACTGGTTCGTGTTGCAGATACAGGCCAACTGGCCCCAGAGGAGTAAGTAGAGCCGCAGCCGACCACGGGTCGCTAAGAACTATGGCGCCCCCCCTCCCCCCCACGACCCTACCATTCCTGGTCAGGCAGGTACCCCCACCCAGATCTGCATACCAAGCAATTGCCGACTCAGCACTCCGGATGATACAAAGATCAGTCGACAGGTTTTTCGATCGAACTCGGCTCCTCTAGCACAGAAGTCAGGCGCGCATGGTATGTTGCTGTTGTGGATATAACAGCAGCATGCTGCTGAGTATATTAGCTAGCGTAAGTTCAAAAGTCAATCTTTCACTGTAAATAAGATTCTTCACTATTCAGCAGTTCACCATTATTGGTTAGTTTCTAATACCTGCAATGCTATTCAAGGTGGTAACTTTGGGAGAGCCCAATTGACAAGTAATTTTAAAAGCTCGAGGTTTGACTTGTCCGGAACTCTAGTAAGGAACATTGGTTTAGATATTTTGAATCGTGCTGCCAGTGTTATAAGCAATCCAATTACGTTGAGCAGGCTGAAAGCTCATTTTGCAGAGCAACGTTAATTAAGTTTTTGGACGTCTCAAGAGTAATCGATTGAAGATTAACGCTTAAAACTCGACCAAGCGTACAGGATGAAACCAACGCACCTATCTGAATTTGGAAGTCAGGCCACAAGGCCATAATTTCGCCCTCCGATCAAACGTGCCGTTTGACGAACCAATCGGTGACACCTTCACACTAAGTGAAATGTTTACCGGTGTCATCACATATTATTTGAAATATTTATAATATTCATTAGTACCGAGCATTTATTTCGCTTATGGCCGCTGTTCCAGCATGGTAGGTAAACGAGTGCAGTCAAAATTGATATTAAAATTTTTCTCCAAAAATTGACGAAATTATCAAAATTTTTGAAAAACGTTACGATTATGATAGGCTGCATCAATTTTTAGTAAGTCAGTGCGCAAATGCAACGTTCCTTTGCATTGCATTTGCACAGATCTTACCCCTTTACTCCTCCAGGAATCGCAAACTCTTAACGGCCAAATCTTCCGAGGCCACCTTAATCCGTGTTCGTCTCTCTCCCGCTCCAACTACACAGTTTGAGGTCTCTCAGCTCCGCATGTCAGCGGCTCTTGATCGTGCTTACGTGCATTCATGATCGTCTCTTTGGCAGGGACTTTTCCCGCCCCCCTCCTTTCTACTGTCCTCTATACCTTACTAACATAATGGCAATAGCTCATAGAGGGCCGGGCCGTAAGTGTTGGTGTCTCCTTGGGAATGGGCCTATTGGTTCGTCTACTGCCACCTATCTATGTAATTTAAATTGCATCCTTTAAATACCTCTTGTTGCGCATTCACTTTCTGGAAAATATCATACGTGTCGGAATCTTGGGGGAAGACAATGGGGACAGAGCAACGAAGGGAGACCCCACTGGCTCCATAGAATAAGTGTCTGCAGTATTCCCCACTATTTTCACTTTATTCATTATTTTTTATTTGAATATTGTTATTTATTATTTTCATTTTTCATGAATAAAAAGGATTGACATTCTAGAGCGGGTGAGCCGCACAGCTTACAGCAAAGGTGAGGTTTTCTCACGGCAGGTACACCACGCTTTTGTGATTAGCTACCTGGACACAAATATTAGACAGCTATTGATGCGTCATAAAGCTCTCTGCTGAGCATATTTTTTCCGCTCGTAACACTATTATAGCCTATAAATGAACTAGGCTTGAGATACGAGCGAAATCAGGATCATGACTACCGTTGTGATATGACAGTCGGCTGCAGTAGCACATACACCCTCCAATAATAATGACAAATTTAGGCAAAGTTCTGTTGGTACATTTCTTTTAGGAGCTGTTACATAATTCCTCACAGTACTCTATAGGCAATGCATGATCTCCGCGCTTCCTATTAAAGCTGCCTTCCCTTCGCTTATCGCGGCACGTGTGTTTTTATCTGCTAGGATTACTGAGCGCGCAATCTATTTGTCCTGCAAAAGCAGAATCCGCGCCGCACTTGAGGGTCGGTTCTTTAAACTATGAGATTGTAATCTCGCTATTTGCTCTACAGGAATTGGCACTACTGTAAATGCTGCGTAACTGCATGCTATATAACATCACATGATATAATCTTGCCGTTCTCGTATAGAAATAGCACTACTAGGAACGCTGCGTAGTTGCAGAAGAGTGAGGCAAAAAACTAAAGTAACCCTCTCTTGTGAGACAATACCGCCGTGCGTGCGCACGGCTGGATTACTTTCGGATTTCATACCGCATTTCGACATCTTTTATAAAACGCATGCTGAGCAGCGGTCTGCGAGTGCGGCTATGAACCCAAGCACCACCAGCCGACTCCGTGACGGTTGTGCGCTTCTCTGCCTCGCCACCCCAGTGACCACAGCCTCGCATGCAGCTTCCGTGTAGCGCAAATTTCGCAACGACTTTCGTCTACGACTCTATAGGACCTTTTTTGTGTATGGTATACCGATCTCTTTAAACAATATTTATCAAAGCGTGGAATAATTCTAGGAATTATCATTATTAAAATTCCTTAGACTTGTCTATGATATGTATCGAGAAACGTCACCTACTCACAAAAAAAACAAGTACATACAGGTTGACAAGCTGCGCCATGTAGTGCCTGCACAGCACCACGGCAGTTACAACGTGTAGGGTACATGTTCTGCGAAAGACGCCTCCACAGTAAACGAAAGAGACTTCTGTAATAGCACTGCGTTCCCGTAGTGCTATTAGAAGTCGTGCGTGGTGCTGCGTGCGTAAGCCGTATTTTGTTTTCGTATACCCGGTGTACTATTAGATGAAAAGGGTGACTAGAAAAATGATGCAGTGAGCCATTATAAAGAGTTCCTTTAAAATTCAAGAGATATTTCAGTGGGGTACGGCTTGTGTTCAAGTGAAAGAATAGTCGCGTAGTCTTTTTTTTTTAGTTAACCATCAGCGAAGGCAGCTTCCATACCAGGCTGGATAACGAAAGGCGCAAGTATATATACCTGATTGTTCACATCTGATAGAAGTATTTAGCCTATCAAATTCAGTCAGTCGCCATGAAAATACTATGTGAAATTTATAAGAAAGTTTCTCATTTTTTCTTGCAGGAAGTGATATCGATCCTGTGGCTGAAAACTGCCAAGGCTGCTGCATGTCCTTCTAACTAGGCCTATCTTGCTAAGAAATCTTAATTTTTCGAAGGTTTGGAAACCACGATTGAGCTGGCTTTACGGGTGAGTTTATAGTTTTTCTTGGTCGGGTTCACTCTGCAGTCTTTCAGTTTCCGGGTTTGAATGTGTTCATAATAATTTCGTATAAAAACAAGCATGCCAGCGAGTCTCGCGAGTCTCGAACTAGTTACTTCCGCCGAGAAGGTTATGGTTTTGTCGTGTTTGTCTGGCTGTTATTCTGTCTCGTTTATCTGTCACCAGACTAACTGAAAAAAGTAATGCGCGGATTTTTACGAAATATACAGGGATTGTTAGGCAAATTAACGTATCAGTCCTAACTAGAACAGTATAAGATAATTAATTGTTTGTGAAAACCAGTTCATCTGTTTTTTGTACCTATATCTGCCTATTTTTTTTCTCTTTATACCGTTACTCAGAAAACTATGATGGATATTCATGAACATTGCATGAATTGTTAGCCTACATCTGCCAAGAAGGTTATGTTTTTGTAATGTTTATCTGTCTGTCTTTCTGTGTGTCCGTCTGATTGTTTGTCACCAACATTAATAAAAATCTGTCTGCTTGTCTATCAACAACATTGATCAAAAAGCATTGAATTTAGGTATCTGTACAAAATTTACAGGGATTGTTAGACATATTAACAGAAACAGATGATTAACTTTTGTTGAAAATCCATTCATCTGCATGTTTGTTTGTCAGCCTGTTGCCTATTTTTTTTCTTAAGGTCATAACTCGATAGGTTATGGACTGATTTTCATGAAAGTTACATGAGATGTTGGGTAGCCTACCGCATATTACAAGGAGTAATGACCAAATTTTGCGATGAGCTGTTCGTTATTTTGTTTGTCGCTATGTTTGTGGAACTTTATTAAATTACAGGAGTTGTTAGTGATTTTAAAAGGCATAAATGATTAAATTTTGGAGGTGATCGGTTGATCTGCTTGACTTGTTTGCTAGCAGCATAACCCGAAAAGCTATAAACAGAACGTCATGAAAATAACAGGAATGGTTAATATTATAAAAAGGCACAAATCATTAGATTTTGGTGCTGATACGAAGGAAATCATGGTTTCAGAACCAATCTGAATTTTTCTTTCGAGTTGCTTTGCTTGGCGGAGGTATACGTTCTCGCAGAGTGCTCTAGTTAGGTATTTATGAAAGGTTAATGGCCAGATTTTTTGTGATGATGTTTGCTCGTTCGTTCGCCGGATTTTGATTTTATGCTTGTTGACACTACAACTCAGAAAGATATCAATCGATCTATATGGAATTTGCAGGAATTGTTACCTCCGCCAAGGAGGTTGTATTTTCGTCGTGTTTGTCTGTCTCTTTGTGTGTTTGCCTGTCTGTCACCAAGATAACTCAAAAAGTTACGAACCGATTTGAACGAAATTTACAGGGATTGTTATGGATGTTAGGAGGGACAGATGATTAACTTCTGTTGAAGATCTGTCCATCCGTTTGTTTGTTTGTCTGCCTCATTTTACTTAATCCCATAACACAAAAAGTTACTGGTGGATTTGGATGAAATTAAATTGAGTTGTTAGATATATAACAAAGAGTAAGTGACCAAATTTTGGTAATTATCCCTTGTTCCTTCGTTCGTTTGTCACGGGTTTTAATTTTATGCTTGTTAGCACAATAACTCAAAAAATAATCAATGGATCTTTATAAATTTTATAGGGATTGCTAGTAATGTTGAAATACATAAATGATCAAATTTTGGTGCAGATCGGTTTGTTCGTTTGTATGTTTGACTCATGCTTGTCATAACGTTTGTTTGCAGTATAACTCAAAAAGTTATGAACGGATCTTCAAGAAAATTGCACAAACTGTTATCACTATCAAAAAGCACAAATGATTAAATTTTGAAGTTTATACCAAGAAAATTATGGTTTCAGAGCCAATTTTAATTTTTTACTACCGTTGCTTCGCTCTCAGAGTGCTTTAGTTTGCAATGATAAATGAATCAATTTTGGTGATGATCGGTTGGTCCATTTGTGCGTTTGACTTATTGTTGTACTGTTTGTTAGCAGCATGACTCAAAAAGTTACGAACTGACCATTGAATATACTACAGAAAGGAACAAATTATTACCTCCGCATAGGTAGTAATTTTTGTCGTGTTTGTCTGGATTTCTCTTTGTGTGTCACCAAGATTACTCGAAAAGTAATGAACGGATATTTACGAAATTTACAGAGATTGTTAGGCATGTTAGCAGTAACAGATTATTAACTTTTTGGGCAAATTCGCTCATCCGTTTGTTTGGCTGTCTGCCTATTTTTTTTATACGAGCAAATTCTCAAAAAAAGTATAGCCTAGACGGATTTTCATGAAATTTACATGAGTTGTTAGGTATAATACTATGAGTAAATGACCAATTTTTGTGATGATTTGTTTATTCTTTTGTTTGTCGCTATGTTTGATTCGCCGTTTGTTTGAAAAAAAAAAAAAACTAAAAAAGTTAGGAATGGATCTTTATCAAATTTACAGGAGTTCTTATTAATGTTAAAAACGCATGATTCAATTTCAATGATGCGTACTAGCGCCGCTTGTAATTCTCAAAGATAGTGGCGCTAGTGCTGTCGCTACTAAAACACTAGAGCGCGCTAGTTCTAGCGCCTCTAGGCACAACTCTGGTTAATAGATTAGCTAAAATGCTGAATCTACTTCAACATAGGCTAAGTATTAATCAAGTAATAACTGCACGCATAGAGTGCAAACGTTAGGTTAGGATGGAAAAGGCTGAAAGACTAACAGACTAAAGAACTGCATAGAATGCCTCGTGGCGTGTAGGGGGGACTGAAAGTGTTGAGGCAGGACTTATAAATTTATCTTCGTGATTTTTGGTTGCCAGCTAACTCTGGATTTTTTACATTTTTCACATCTTGGTCAACCCACCAGACTGCCTGAAGAAGATTGTGATGATTGCTCAACTCCTGCCTCTTCTTGGCTGGACAGATAAACAAACAATTAAGTCATAAAACTTCAGTGAATACATTTTCCACGCTCTTCCCTTCGCTTACGATGATGATAATCAAAATTTAATCATTTCTTTCTCGTGACGTTCCTAATAGTTCCCGTGAGTTTTGTGAAGAAATATCGTATGATTTTTATCACATGCTAGCGAAGTGGAGTGTCGTGATACTATTTTCGTTGGCATTTATTGAGCCACCATCAGAATCTGTCTCACGCAGTTAGGTGGGTTGACCTAAATGTGAATAATACAAGAAATTGCTGGTCATCAGGAAAGACTGCGTTGAAATTTGTAATTCCTGACTCAACACTTCTTATAGGTGATGGTCTTTCGCCACAAGACGTTCTAGTTGGTGTCATTATCAATTTCTAGGAACTTTATAACTGGATACAACTCGAGTCAAATGGACTATAGGGCTAGCAAGCCTACCCTATGAAGTGAATTTTGCCTTAGTTCCTGGCGTTGTTTTTTGTTTCTAAATTTCTATATTGGTACATACACATCGGTAATTTTCATAGCTTTTCAATCATGCAGGAAATATTCTGCTGGAAAAATGTTTCATAAACCTAGCCTGAATACATCGTTAATTTATTTATACTGTAGTGTGATTAAAGTCATCAGTGTTATGTCTCTACTTTTTAGTTTGCGACCTGGAAAAATCGTTAATTTATTTATACTGTAGTGTGAATAAGGTCATCAGTGTTATGTCTCTACTTTTTAGTTTGCGACCTGGAAAAATCGTTAATTTATTTATACTGTAGTGTGATTAAAGTCATCAGTGTTATGTCTCTACTTTTTAGTTTGCGACCTGGAAAAATCGTTAATTTATTTATACTGTAGTGTGATTAAAGTCATCAGTGTTATGTCTCTACTTTTTAGTTTGCGACCTTGCAAAAACTTGAAATATGATAATCAATGGTGTTGTCCGATGGGAAAAATCCTCTTCTGCATCTAAATTTACGTCACATAACTTGAATATTCCAAAGTAAGACATGCCTTATAGAAATAAGTACTGTACTTGAAATTATTCAACGTTTAAATTAAATAAATTTTTACTAGCACTGATACTCACCGCTCTTGCGTGGTAATTAAGGCAACCTCTTATGTCCCGTCAGCAGACGAATACATCACAGAGTCATAAGATGCAAAACCGGCGACGCCGAGGATCTGCACGCTCTACTAGATTCAGCAGTGACCGTTGAAAATTTACCACTTCACTACAGAAATTGATTTACCGGTAAGTTACCAGCTGGTAAAATCTTAGTTGCATTATTATATTGTTAGCCTTTATTACAGATAGGCCTAACACTCTTGGTTTATTTCGCTCTTTTTATTTCCCTTGCAGTTATCAAATGAGTCATTGCGACTGATTGAAGTAGGCCTTAAAATGCATTCAGAATACGCTTAACCATAGCTTATTTTAAACCTGCGTAATATTATTATGCTCCTGTGGTTACATCCTCGAGGTTGTGAGAAAGGTGTAGGTATACTGTAGATTTGATCCTTTGAGACCGCAAAGTTGCGGCGATCCGTGAATGGTGTACGTAAGGTATCTTTCTTGAAATGTTTCCAATTAAACCGTTGTTGGTTTTCATTACTCTATGATAATGTAAAATTTTGATATACGGTACCGTGACTCATGTTTTATAATTATAGTATTGCCTACACATCCTCCTATATTCATTTTTAAGCTACAGTAGACTACCTAGATTTTTGGGTGAGATAATGAAGGGCCAAGCCATCTGACGCAAGTCTATATGTTGTGCTCGATCGATCGATCGTTCAAACGCCTAACCTAATCAATGGCTTTCTTCGACTTTTCCCCTATTTCTGAGTATATCGGGTAGGTTAGGGGAGGCAAGGCCTGTTTTTTTTTTAAATATCGGGCACCGTCAATTTTAGTCAATGGTGAGATGGGGTTAGGTTAGGTTTGGTTTGGTTAGGTTACCTTAGGTGTTTGAATGATTGATCGATCGTCTGCGCAGCGCGATCGATCGCGCACAACATATATATGTCGTGCGAGAACGATGGATTTGGACAATCGATCAATCGCGCTGGGCAAACGGTGGATGCTGTAAGTATTAGGCCGTAATTTCGGGTAAGTTGGACTATATTCGGGTTTAATGTCTGGTAGGTTAGGGCTCCAACCAGAATCAACCACAACTTCACAATGGATCGGAAGAAGCTGACCACTGAAGAAGGCCTCAAACCTTCACTTTAGTCGAGAAGGGAGTGCCGGTGAACTGCGTAGAAGTAGTAGCTGTCGAATTGAATGTTAGCCGAGTTTCCCAATTCAAGCCTAAAAAACCAGCTGCCGCACTACCTGCCGGGAACATACCGCAACGCAAAGTGAGATGTGGGGGCAAGAGAAAGACAACAACACTCTTCACCTCATTCACCAACACCTTGTCAGTCTTTGCTGTTGTCTTTATTTTTCAAGTTGAAAGAGGGACACTCGGCTGACATTCAGTTCGACAGCTACGCGGTTAATTGGAACGCCCTGCTCGATTAAGGTGAGGGTCCGAGTCTTCTCCTCAATGGCAAGCATGTTCCGACCCATTTTGATCCAGTGGTGTTTTTTGTATAGAACCAAAATAAGTGAAAAGGTAGGAAAGTACTTAGAGGACCGTGAACCAGCGCAACGTACGTGTATTCTGCTCGAGCTCCGATGAATCACAGACGGACTGTGTAGCGGGAATTTTTGTGTAGCGTGTGCATGGGTGGAGCAATACACGTCATACCACCCTCATCTCTCTCCTTTCATAGGGCGGCGAATGCGAATACAAAATTATCGGCGAATTATGCAGTGGAGTAAGCTTTGTTTTTGTGGCCACTGTATTAACAGTATACACTTTTCTCGAAGATCTGTTCATAATGTTCATAATTTTTTTGAGTTATGTTGCTAACAAATATTGTGACAAACACAAGTCAAACGGACAAACCAATCTGCACCAAAATTTAATAATGTCGCTCACCATTAAGAAGAGCCATAAATATCCTGAAGATCTATGCAGAACTTTTGGAGTTATTGAGCTAACACGCAAAAAATCAAACTCAGCGACTAACGAATTAACTAACCGATTATCACAAAAATTTGGTCATTTACTTTTCGTAATAAACCTAACAACTCAGGTATATTTTATGAACATCCATCCATAACTATTGAGTTATGAGGCAAAGAAATAATAGGCAAACAAGCAGATGAACGGATATCCACCAAAAGATTATCGTCTGTTACTGTTAACATGCCCAATAATCCTTGTAAGTGTTGTAAAGATCCATTCATACCTTTTTAGTTATCTTGGTAACAGACAAACAGAAAAAAACATGATAAAACATAACTTCCTTGGAAAAGGTGATTAATGTAAATCAGGTTTTAATGTGGAGGCTCGCGCCCCCCTTGGAATCCGCTCACGCCCCCCTAAGGGGGGGGTGCCTCCCATGTTAAGAACCACTGGGTTAACATTTTCAGCAAGGTTTCTCAATCTCTCATCGAGTCAAGCTGTTACGTTATATCATATTAGGCTTATATAAGATTTAATAAAATTTAAAAATGATACTAAACGCATATCAGAGTTGCTATAATAGTGATACTGTGGATACTAGCTTGATACGCAATGTTAGTTTTTTCTTAAATATTCAATTTTATTGCCTGTCTGGATTGCCCATCGATGTTCCTATGCCCTACATTTCAACCATCTCGGGATACCAGATTTCTGTCAGGCTTGTTAAATGTAAATCACGTTGCTTTAAGATTCCCAATAAAGCCAATCTCTGATCAGTTTTTATATAGAGCAGCACGCGACTTAATTTGTGCACCAGAGGAACCTGTTCCTATATAGCTGAGGTGCCAGTATGAGAAGGAAAACTTGTTACACCAAGCACGAGATGGCAGACCGTCAAAGAAATAAGTAATTAATTATTTCCATTTATAACCCGATATGGCGATGTCTCTATTAAGGGTTAACAGAGGGAGTGTTCGATCTCACCTGCAGCCCGGGTGTACTTTCTCAGGAGCACTCGGACGGCGGGAAGCTTAAAGTATATGGGATTACTAAATTGGCTGTCGGTACCGGCTATTTTCTCTACGATTCACACTATACGAACGTAACAAAGTTCACTGGACTGCAGGCGAAACTATGACCTCGCTTGAGTATTTGCGGAATAGTACAGACAACTCCACATAAGATGAGATCTGGTAACTATGACAACCGCTTACAATGACTGAGTGACTGGTCAAAAAAATAATTATAATCTTCTAAATGTCATGTTATAATTGATAGGAAAATATGACCAACACTTCGGTAAANGTGCAGTCATCTCTTTGCTAATATTCCGTCTCCACGTGCAGTCATTTCTTCGCTAATAATCCGTCTCCAGGTGCAGTATCTGAAAAGAGGTTTAATGTTTCTCAGCAGATCTTAGTCGCATTTGGCATGCTGAGTTTGAAAGTGTAACTCATTTTGTTCAATCCTGCCAGATTTTTTTGCTGTTCCAGTTTTAGGAAAACAAATGATGACCAAATATAAATAATTTCAAATGCTGCAAAAATGATGAAAAAATGTGTAATCTATGCTTAAAATAGTATTCAACTAGAGTTCTAGAGTTCATGTTAACTTCAAGACTAAAAACGAATGCAGTAAGTAAGTAAATTCACAGTTTCGTGTTTCTAAAAAAATTAAGAGGGATAAAACTAAAATTTATGTACGGTGTCTCACAAGCGATTGGTTCGCTTTTAGCTGGGCACACTCTCAGGTTTTAGGACTAGACATAAGTGATTTAGAATACTTGTAATTTTCTTTTGAGAATAATAAAGGTGTTAAATTGCATCCTTTAACTTTAAAAAATGCCTCTTGTCGCTTATTCAGTTCACTTTGTGGAAAATATCATACATGTCGGAATCTTGGGGGGAAGACAATATGGGGACGGAGCAAAGAAGGGAGACCCCACTGAATCCATAGAATAAGTATCTTCAATATTCCCCACTATTTTGCCTGTATTCATTATCTTTTATTCATATATTATTTATTATTTTGATTTTTTAAGAATAAAAAAGGATTGACATTCTAGAGCGGGTGAGCTGCTCAGCTTACCATATAGGTGAACTTTTCTCACGGCAGGTACACCACGCTTTTATGCATAACAGTAATTAGCTACCTGGGCACAGACTTAAGAGAGATATATGTAGATACATTATGAAGCTCTCTACTGAGCGTATTATTTCCGTTCTTAACACTATTACAGCCTTGAAGTAATAACCGAGGTTGTAATTACTTCAAGATTACAGCCTATGTATGACCCAGGCTTGAGATACGAGCGAAATCAGGATCATGTCTACCGTTGTGGCATAACAGTCGGCGGCAGTAGTACATACCCCCTCCAATAATAGTATGAAAAATCTAGGCAAAACTCTGTTGGTACATTTCTTTTAGGAGCTGTTGGAGCGGTTATATGTATAATCACCTCCTGCTCCTCACAATACTCTATGTATAGGCAATGCACCATCTCCGCGCTTCCTATTAAAGCTGCTCTCCATTCGCTTATGGCAGCGCGTGTATTTTTATCTGCTCAGATTACTGAGCGCGCAATCTTTTTGTCTTACACTAGCAGAATCCGCGCCGCACTTGAGGGTCGCTTCTTCAAACTATGAGATTGTAATCTCGTTATTGCTCTATAAGAATTGGCACTACTGGGAACGCTGCGTAACTGCATGCTATATAACTTCACATGATATAATCTTGCTATTGCTCTATAAGAATTGGCACTACTGGGAACGCTGCGTAACTGCATGCTATATAACTTCACATGATATAATCTTGCCGTTCTCGTATAGGAATAGCACTACTGGGAACGCTGCGTAGTTGCAGAAGAGTAAGGTAAAAAACTAAAGTAAGCCTCTCTTGCGAGACGATACCGACACAATAAAGTTCTAAAAGTTCATCAGCCCGTAACTTGCGACAAACTTTACAACCGGCCGCCAGGCAACAAACAAACGCAGGTTATCATTGCAACTTTGCCGGACTGCAGCGAAATGTTTCAGGACAGTGCACAGTTCCTTTTGCTTGGGCCACATTTTGCAATCGCATGCTCTACCTATAAACAGACGGTGAGCCAGTAAATCATTTATGGTACCGTATCAAGGCTACCGACTTTTACTATGTATCGGGACAACGTGTGAGTCGTACACTCGCTCATCGAGTTGAGTGTGCGATGGTATAGCGTAGCTCCGGTACTATATATAGCACCACTCATAATTCTGAACTCACCCAGTTCATTTACACGCTGTTTATCGGCCTGCTAGCGCTGTGGCATACTTTAAGGATTCAAGTAGGCCATAATATATGTAAGCTAGAGTTCTCACAGGTCCTCACAGCCCGCAGCGTAACACAACATTCTGACATGCACTGAGCAGTCAGAGCTAATCATGCCTCACTCTGACTTTCATCATTAAATTCACTTCCCGGTAGGAAAATCTATGGAACCCAAACCACATCATGTACCAAACATACTTACCTTGATGAACAGTCGAAATACATCCATGGAGCTTATATGCCGGCCATATTTAGCACAAGACGGCACTGTAACGCGCACTCTTCAAACACATCGTAAATGACGAAGAGATGTTGGCACCGCGATGTTTGAACATCGACCGAGGAGATTTAATAAACCGTTTTGTTATCAACTACCACACCGACGCTACTGAGAAAACGGGTAACACAGTAGTTCTTAACATTTTTACTCCAACGACTCCCCTTAGGGATACATTTTTTCCTTCGAGCCCCCTTAAGGTTTTTAAATAAATGTGATACCAGAACACTACCTAATGTACTAAATAAGTTCAAACTAGAGCACTCTGAGAGCGCATCCCTCCGCCAAGCAAAACAGAGGTAACGAAATATTCAAATTGGCTCTGAAACCATTATTCTCTTTACATCAACACCAAAATCTATTCGTTTGTGCCTTTGATGGTAGAGTGGCCGCAAACACAAAGTTTACTCCCGTGCCGCAAAAAAAAAAAAACAAAGTTATTCCATAATTTGCCAATAACTTTATTTATGCATTCCCCGTCAAATGAGAGGAGAGAGGAGGGTGGTATGACGTGTGTTGCGCCACTCCTGCCCCAAACACCAATCCCAGCTTCACCATCAGTCTGTGATCTTTCAGAGCTTGAACAGAGTACAGTAAACGTCGTTATTTATTTATTTAACATTTATTTCTCCACAGGCGGGAGGTATTCTGGATTATTATATTACAGCTTACATTAAAAATTGTGGATACATTAATTTGTTAGAAATATTACGGCTATATATTCACAACCTAATCTACATGGCTCAGTGCCATCACATACCAAACGAGTTAACTGGACTGGCTCCGCTGTTACGCTGGTACACGTACGTTACGCTGCCCGTGAACTGCGTTGTAGTAGTAGTAGCTGTCGAACTGAATGTCAGCCGAGTTTCCCTATTCAAGCCTAAAAAAAAAACAGCTGCCGCACTACCTGCCGGGACCATACCGCAACGCAAGTGAGATGTGGGAGCACTTCATTCACCAACACCTTGTCAGTCTTTGCTGTTGTCTTTCTCTTGCACCCACATCCCACTTTGCATGGGGTATGGTCCCGGCAGGGAGTTCGGTAGCCGATTTTTTAAGTTGGAAGAGGGACACTCGGCTGACATTCACTTCGACAGCTACGCGGTTCGTTGGCACGCCCTGCTCGATTATGGTGAGGGCTCAAGTCTTTTCCTCAATGGTAAGCTTGTTCCGACCCATTTTGATCCCGTGGTGTTTTTGTATAGTACCAAAATAAGTGAAAATGTAGGAAATTAGAGGCTCGTGGACCAGCGCAACGTGCGTGTTTTCTGCTCAAGCTCCGATGAATCACAGACGGACTGTGTAGTGCGGGGGTGGAGTAATTCACGTCATACCCCCCTCCTCTCTCCTTTCATATGGCGGGGAATACGAAAAGAGAATTACCGGCGAATTATGCAATAGCTTTGTTTTTGCGGCAGTGGGTTAAAGTTTGTTTTTGTGGCCACTGTATTAACAGTTCCTTCGAAAAGGTGATTAATATAAATCAGGTTTTAATGCGGAGGCTTGCGCCCCCTCCCCCCTTGGAATCCACTTACGCCCCCCTAGGAGGCCGCGCCTCCCAGGTTAAGAACCACTGAGTTAACATTTTCAGCACTGTTTCTTTATTTCTCATCGAGTAAAGCTGTTACGTTATATTATATTAGGCTTGAATAAGATCTAATAAAATTTTAAAATGATAGTAAGCGCGTATCTGAGTTGCTATTGTGATACTGTGGATACACCGACTAAGTAATAACTTGATAACCAATGTTAGTTTTTTCTTAAAATGTACAATTTTATTGCCTGTCTGGATCGCTCATCATTGTTTTTATGCCCTACGATACCAGATTTCTGCAAGGCTTTTTTTAATGTAAATCACGTTGCTTTCAAATTCCCAATAAAGCCAATTTCTGATCAGTTTTTATAGAGTAACACACGACTAAATTTGTGCACCAGAGGAACCTGTTCCAATATAGCTGAGGCGCCAGCATGCGAAGACGAGCGTGTTATACCAAGCACGAGATGGCAGACCGTCAAACAAAAAAGTAATTATTAATTTCTATTTATAACCCAATTTGGCGATATCTCTATTAAGGGTCAACAGAGGGAGTGTTCGATCTCACCTGCAGCCAGGGTGTACGTTCTCAGGAGCACTCGGACGGCGGGAAGCTTAAAGTAAATGGGATTACTAAATTGGCTGTCGGTACCGGCTATTTTCTCTACGATTCACGGTCTACGAACGTAACAAAGTTCACTGGACTGCAGGCGAAACTATGACCTCGCTTGAGTATTTACGGAATAGTACAGACAACTCCACATAAGATGAGATCTGGTAACTATGACAACCGCTTACAATGACTGAGTGACTGGTCAAAAAAATAATTATAATCTTCTAAATGTCATGTTATAATTGATAGGAAAATATGACCAACACTTCGGTAAATGTGATCAACCGCTTAATTAAGGTATGCAATGCTGTCATATTTAGCGGAGTCTACTGTGTATATACAGTAATTATGAGCTGAACAAAAATTACTATTTCCACATTATAGCGTTAGGTAATGGTGGACCCACACCAGAGTTAAATGATTGACTTGAATCAATTCCGCATCCGCATGCGTTGCTATGTCCAAACTGTCTATTTAATGATTTAAATAGTACGAAACCGCAACGCTCTCACATTTTTAATTCGATCAAAAACTGAAGCGCTTTTCGAGTAGTGACACTTGCTGAGAAAACCGACTAGACGGTTTCAATATTTTAGTGAATTTTGGTAGACACGCAGTTGTGTTAACGAGGCTATATTAAAACATTTGAACGATTAGTTGATGAAACTCGTTCATTTAACGATCGTGTGTATCCACCGTTAATGAGAACTGCCTTTGTATTATATTCGTCTAAAAACCTGTTTTAACAATAAGTAATTCAATTCGTTAAAAATTGCCATTTTTTATTATTGCCGCTAATTTTTCTTCTCTCATATTTCGTTGATAATGCAGGTAGAATGTATGTTCGTCCTCACAGTTCCGCTTGCTTGGTCCTGTAAACCTCGTATAGAGTCGAGCGAGACAAATATAGCCGATATTTCTAAGCTTCGCTGGTGAGGAATACACCTTTAGAATCAACAGAGAATCACTCGCAGTCTACCGTCGCACACCTCACGCCACCGCAGCTCGCCGAAGACTGTTCGCTTGGGAAGAAGCTCCAGGGATTTATAGGTGATGGTCGACCCGAGGTCACCTGGAAGCCCGAATCGGCACGTACCCAGCGCCCTATACTCCTCAGGTCAAGCTACCGCTCGACAGGGCTCCTTCTCCTATAATAATACAATAGCAGGGAAAATTGATTTTTATAATGAAACAGCATAACCTGAATAAGGCCGGGTCTAGAGGAATTTAGAAAACTGTAAATATACGTGTTTTTTAAACCTATCGAATGAAAGTTTGTTGTGTTTCTGGAAACAAAACTGCCTCCACCGCGTAATTTGCTTATGTCAGTTAGCTTAGCCGGCACCACTAGTAAGCTTTGGGATTAATCTTCAACTTGGTAATGAATTAGACCATAGGGAGCTGTACCAGAGTACAATAGGACCTTCAAGTTACTGCGGCAGTACACTTTTCAATAATTGTCTCAACGGGCTGAGTTACGTATCAGATGCTGACTGAAAGACAACGTTCATCTGCCAGTCTCATAAACAAGCCCTTTAAGTTACGAACATACGACGTTCAAGAAGGCTGCTACAGCGTACTGGTCGTAAGTGATCGTTAGGTGATACGACTAAAAAAATAGAGGATCTCAGTCTATTGCAAAAAAATTTTTGCCACGCAGGTAATATTTTGATTAAGTTTTTCTCTATAATATTTGCTGCACTAGGGCTTTCACTAGTTTTGATAGGACAACGAGCAAGCAGAAGTTATCAAAACCCAAAAATTTAACGATAGCTACGTGCTTAGAAATCTAGGCGAATCGATGCGATCGCTTGGCAATTATTTCTAACGGTCATTTTAAAAATTTTTCTTCCTATGTTCTCCGTAACTCGAAAATTTGGATGATAACGTGAAAAACTGGAAACGTTACAGAGAATGAAAATTACTTTGGGACTTATCTACAACCTATATAAATATATGCCTTCCTGCAGTCCAATCCGTGCTCCAGCGAAAATCCGCGTAGTCATGAGCTGATGTGAAACTCGAGGCTGCACTCGCTCGAAGTCGGAAGCTTCGCATTTTCGGCTCGATACGTCCGGCTCAGTGGTTTATGTTGGAAATCACACCTTCATTAAGATTGCTTATCTTTCTTTTAGCTGCCACTCTATCATCAGTTACCTTACGCTTGCAATGGTCATGTGAGATCGAGCAATTTTTTATTATAATACACAAATTTGGGTTATTACAGAGGCAAGAAGCTTGCAGCACGGCTAAACGTCTCACAGCAACAGTCGAACAGCGAGCTGCGGAGAGGCAGCTCCCGGAAGCAAGGACAAGCGGTTGCTAATACAACCCCTGCTGTCGCATCGGTACCTCCGGCTGTTATTAACGTAAATTCAGGAAGTCCAACCGCGTTCAAGCGTATGTAAAACGAGTTCACACCATTCAAGACCGTCAAGCATCCGAATATAGGCTCTGTTACTTTTACCTGTGTACAAACAAAAGAAACTTACATAGCTTTTTAATCACTCCAAAATTAAAGTAATTAAGGGCATTTTCTATTGGCTGCCATAATTAAGTACTCAGTGTTAGACTTGTCCGAAATTGCAGACAGGTACGCTGGCTTCGACCAGGCGAATCGAGCTTCAAACATAAACCTTTANAGCTTTTTAATCACTCCAAAATTAAAGTAATTAAGGGCATTTTCTATTGGCTGCCATAATTAAGTACTCAGTGTTAGACTTGTCCGAAATTGCAGACAGGTACGCTGGCTTCGACCAGGCGAATCGAGCTTCAAACATAAACCTTTACTTGGTAATTCTGGAGACTTACAGAAGCTCAGTGCTGCCCCGATAATAAAGTATTTAGCCGGCAGTAGTACGTAGTGGTGTTGCTTCTAATACTTGCAACAAGATTTTGAAACGCCAAATCCAAAGCTTCTGTCTAAAGTTTCAAACAAGTCAAGCCTCAAAAGCTTAATTTTGGACCGAAACGAACGAGCCCGTGATATAAAAAATTCACTCGTAAGACTTACTGAAAAGCCCGTTGAAATGACCGTTAACATTCAGCGAAAATATATGTGTAAACACACAACTCTGTTTACAAATACGCGATAATAGTTTGCGACGATTGATGGGCTCTGGCGATGTAAAATGACTCCTGCGCATTCAGTAAAAAAATCATAAAGGTGGGGGATCTGCATTCCTAAAAATATTGTCAATTTTATTTAATCCACGTCGTTTTGAAATAAGTTGATGAATGACTCAACTCTGTCGAAGAGATATCGTCTGGTTTTTGTACGGGCAGTAAAACACAATAATTGCAAAATAATACATTACAGTTAACTAAGTGTATGATTGTCATCAGCCTTAACCATGAAATCGTAATCGCCATAATATCCAACAGTAACTGCAGGTTAGAAGAAAAAAATCTACATAAATTTATATTATTGGCGTTAGTCTAAACATCCTGATAGGCATCGTTAATAAACTACTTTTCGACATAAAATCCAGGCATACAGATTACGTCAGCAAATGCATATCTCAAAATATATTAAAACTGGCTCTAATAATAAAACCCATCTCTAGAAAAACATATCTAAGTCAGATACCTCATAAGTAGTTTCAGCTAAGTATGTTGATCATATGCAATTGGTTAGGCAATATGCAACGTCTGCAAGAAACGAAGTTAAAAACATCAAAGTATGAATTATTTCTTTTCTTGAAAGATCACAGGATGGAATCATACGTACAGTGTGTGAAAAATTTACCGCTATTCTGTACTTCATTCAGCGATAGCCAATGTATAATGCATCGATAAATGGTATATATCACAACAGTCGTTATTGCATCAGCTTTATAAGGCAATAATACGACTTCCTCATCAAATACATATGAGGAAACTGTCGCTAAATAACAATGACTAGATATATATGAGTTTATCGCAAGTGTCAACCAATACTTTCTAACAAAACTAAGCAACATTATCTACAAATACATCAATTACGAATCTAACACCCACAGCCAGCAACGCCACAAATAACCTATCCGATAATCAACTACTGTCACGTCATTGGATGCATGTTTGTTATCATATACCGTAATATTTTGATGACAGTTTACCAAATATATGCTAATAGATTTCCAAGTTTGGGCTGTCCTAACTGGCAGCAGAAATGGCACTTATCACCAGTCAAATGTCTACACTGACGGTTATTCCTTGGCGTCAGCAATACCGCCAGCAGTTATGGCAAATGTTGCTTCATTTTCCGGCAACTCGGGGCTGTCATAAATCTTGGCTATCCTGGTCTCCCCCCTGCCCTTCCGCAGCGACACGCGCGTGGTGGACGCGTGGGCCAGGATGTGTCCGCCTATGGGCTTCTTAGGATCCGCCTGGAAGGACATGGCCGCTCCAGGATCAGACGTCATCTGGTTAGTGATCACCACGGAGACATTGTACTCCTCGCTGATCTTCTGGAGCCTGGACAGGTACTGAGCCAGCTTCTGTTGCCTGTCGGCCAGCTCGCCTCGGCCACTATAGTCCACCCTGAAGAGAGCCATGATGCTGTCGATAACGAGCAGCTTGAATACGCCGCCTTCCTCATGGAACTTGCCGGCTACGTGATCCAAGATCTCGAGCTGATGGTCCGAAGTGAAAGCTCTGGTGTACAGAACGTTATCGAGCACCGCGTCCTGTTCCAAGTTGAAGCGGTCGGCTATGCCGCGCAGTCGGTCGGGGCGGAAGGTATTTTCCGTGTCGATGAAAATCACCTGCAACATGGGCATGCAAGGTCATGTTATCTAATGGAATGTTAGGGTCTTGAAGAAAAAGGGGCTCTAGCAAGACTAGATACCAAACAAATGTAAAATATAGTACTATAAATTTCTTGTGACACAATTTTGGTATTACAAAGAAGTTTGCATAACCAGCGAACAGTAGCTTTGATGGCAGACACGTTAGTGATGGGTCGGATGTCATTTTTTGGACATCCGCGGATGCGGATGCACGTGCGGATGCTGCCATCTTGACATCTGAGGATGCAGATGCGGATACAAATATCAAAGAGGATGAGGATGTTCCGCGGTTGCGGATGCGAATATCCGCCCTACAAAAATCGCACACACCCTCTCTCACGACGGCAGTTTATACAACACTTGTATAAAAAAAAAAACTTAGATAGCGCTCTGTAGACAGGGGCAGCACTTGCACGCATTTCAATCCAAATGAGATTTGCAGTTTTCAGCACTACGGATGAGCTTAGTGTAGAGTGATAAACCTGCTCCTCATTAGCTGCGGATTTTACTGTTGACATCAGCGATGCGGATGTGATTGCGGATCTTACCATCTTAGCATCCGCGGATGCAAATGCGGCTGCGGATGTCAAAAAAGGTGCGGATGTTCCGCGTTTGCAGATGCGAATATTTGCCCCATCACTAAGACACGAGCGATGTCACGGAATGCGCGGAAGAGCAGGCTGAGGTATCGCTTCGCCAGCGCTTTTACTATATTCGTATCGTTCTACAGAATTTGGCCTAGAAATTTGGAAATATTCGCGGCAAATCTCGAAGAGCCTGTATAAAATATTTATTAAAGTATGTACATTTGAAAATCGGTATTGCGTTTTGTAACCGTCATTGTAAACAAATCATAGTACAAAACAACTCTGTATTCAGTAACTGCTAGATTACTGTATTATGAAGTGAAGGCTGTTGATTAAGTAGGATATCGTGTGTGACCCAAAAGCTGTTGTCATAGGTATGTTAATAGAGCTTGTAAGCTAGGGCACACGTAGTCTTAACTCACTATGAATTATATCATACTTACGTCGTGTGTGTGTGTGTTAAAAGAGGCAACACGCGGCCAATTTTTGTTCTTTGATGACTGGTTAGACTGCAATTAAACAATGGTCTGCTTCAACAGAAACTTGCCGAAGGCGGTAATACAAACCACCGGAAAAAATTTCAAGTTTTCTTACGTGCACGCTGAGGTTTCCCCCAGTAGCACGAAATTACCAGGATATGCTATTTTAAGCCATCCGCAGTCACTCGCACTTTCCTTTCGCAACCCAGACGACAGTTCTCGAAACTGACTGCCAGTACGTTTGCCTCTGACGTCAGCCGTGCACTGACCTTGCCTCCTGAGTAGGAACCCGCAGGGTTGGGTATTTGCGCCGTGACGCACAGCGTGTGGCTCAGCTGCGTCTTGCCTGTGCGGAACTCCCCGAACAGTTCGGTGATGGCCATGCTCTCCATCCCACCACCGAGCAGCTTGTCCAGCTCCTGCGAACCTGTGCTCACCTGGCAACGTATTCTTCGGGTCATAAAATAACAGAGCAGAAACATGCGTTCACTGACAGGAACATGCAAAGTAGAATTGAATTAAAACTTCCTCGGCCTTTGCACTAAACCATTTTGGGATAAAAACTGCTTTTGTTGACATGACGCGCAAATGAAATTGAATCATAACTTCTCCCGGGGTCGCACTGACACCATCTCAGAGAAAAACGCGTTGCTGACAAGACGTAAACTAAAAAAGAATCCAATTTGAAATTTACAGGCAATTATCCGATGTAATCGGACACCTTTCACTATATTCGCATTGGCAGACGATAAAAGCCTATAAATTCGAGATTGGGGAAGACTTGCCCACCGACGTACAGTATGCACTCACTTCAACGAAGATTTGAACGGTTCACAATCATGTACGTATGTTTGCAAAATAATAGAACCAATTATTAGTGGACTTGTCAGTGGGTGGGTTATTATTGCCAGACCCTCGGACGGTCGCACTTATGAAGTGCGAGCCCCGCTCAGACAGGGAGGTGATGCAATAACCACGAATTATTCTAATAGCTTCACGATTCGGGCTGCGAGGTTTATCAACAAAATGCCCCGTCATATTCGGACCGTCACAAGCTTTGAAGCTGAAAAGCTTAAAAATTCTCTGGACTCTTACTTGCTGGAAGCGTCAGACATACTAGTGGTAAGTGTTAGAATGCATTGCAGTGATAACTCGCTGCTCTAGCTTTTCCGCCGGTCACGGAGCGTAATGTAACTTCTGCTCAAGATGAGTTGCGCACGTATGGCGCCACCTGAACCTCATCCGAAGAACTACAGGCCAGGATGAACACGCAAAATGGAACTCAATAATAACTTCCCTGCAATTTTTATACTAAAACAATCTCGGAAAAAATGCTCTAACTGCACATGAAGAGGTAATTTGGAATTTATTTGCAATTCTCTGCCAAGCTTTGATCAGAAGTAGAATATTGCAATAACTTTTTCTCTGAACACGAACTTGGAACACAGTGAGAATAGTATTGTTTCTAACCAGCACGCCATCCCGCGCATTGACAAAACACAAGTTACCCTGGCGTGCCGTTACAGCACGGTTACTACAGTTTACCGTCAGTGCACACGAAGTTGTGCTATGCGTTGCGGCACTGTTTTTCTCAGTGCAATAACTGTAAGCGATTGTTAAAATATATAATGCGAATTTAGAATTGATAATCTTAATTCTTTCGCTATTGACAGTCTCCAGATAGCTAGGTTTTCCTTGTACGAAAATCATAGGCAATGAGGTGATGTCTATGACAGGCATCAGATAACACCGGACAATTACTAAAAATTTTCTATTGGAAAGTAAGTTAGTTCTCATAGGAAACGTAGCCAGTTCAGCAGTCACACCAAAATTTACGATGTATTTCTCGCTTTTGAAACACATAAATACGAGTAGACGAGTTATATTTGACTCTTAAGCTTTAGCGTTCTCCATTAAAATACAAGCATCATTTCTATCATGGGCCAAGCTTCTGAATGAAGAAAGTGTCGAATTAAATTGCAGTCCTGTTGTCAGCTCTGCGCTAAACTCAGAGCACCGTAAACAACATTAAATTAAATTGCTGTACAGGAACCACGTGGGATTTATCAGAGCGAAAGTGCCGAAGGAAATTGCAGTGCTGTTGTGAGCACAGAACTAAAATCGGCGCACCATAAACGACTGCTAACAATAGAGCTTGTTTACAGCAAGCTGTTCTGACGGTATATTGCTGTCTATGAATAGCATTGGCTTATATGTATCAAATTAAAGATGAACTACAGGAATCGTGATCAATGCGTCAACATGAACGCATCTCAAACAATAGAGATTGAAAATGGGCATTGAACGGATCTTAGGTGCAAAAAAAAAAAAGAACGAATTTCGTCTGTTATAGGATTCCAATGATGCAGATTCTTCTCAACTGTCAAAAGGAAAAACAGTATATAGAAGCAAACAGTAGAGGTAGGGCATTATATGTAGGAGAGTAAGTAATTCTTTGCATTTTCATGGAAAATGGTTCAGCATGCATAGAAATCTCTAGGTAGGTACGGCAGCAGAATGGTTTAACAAAAACACCTCGCTTGCGAGGACCAGTGAAAAGACTTTTTTGTATGCACCAATGTACATGTACTGTATAAGTATATCTCAATGCTGGAAATGTAATTATTTCGTAATGAGCTATCTGAAATATTAACGTTTGACTTTTGAGTGTCCTTGATGTGCTCTAAATTTAGTAGAAATAACATTTCTTTGCTTTGGTCCTCGCTACTTACTCTGCTCATTTCAACTTTTGGGTCTCATTAAAAAAAGGATTCTTTGGGCGTTTAGTAATAAAAATGAGTAATACGGTATGCCAATATTTTTCTCGACGCACAATAACGGTTGTTGATGCAATTTTGAAATTTTTCAGCAGCAGGAATTGGTTCTTGACGGCATTTATATTACTTCCGCCCACTATTGTTTGTCAGCGGCAGGCCTTTTCCAACTCTGACTCTCTCGTATTATGTTGTTATTGGTTAAGATTATGAGATGCATAGAGTCGTCGTGGAAGCTAACAACCTGTAATTACTTTGCTAGTAACGTCAACTAGCTTTCAACTGTGACTCCTGCCCTCAGCAAATATAAATCTGACTACAACTCCAAATCTGCAATTCTGCGAGTCCCACTCGTGTTATGGCTGTGACAGACGCTAGCCAAAAGCTGACGAAACTCTCGCAAGTGCGCAAAATATCTTACGCAAAATTGCAATTCCCTATTCACATGTGACAATGGTCCGATGGTCAACAGACGTGAAACTCCCTTCAATTGAAAACGACGTTGTCATGGCTATACGGGCTGAACACCATGGCAAAAAATACATCTAACCAGAGAGCACTTTGAGAGCGCATACCTCCGCCAAGCAGGGCAACGGTAACGAAAAATTTGAATTGGTACTAAAACTATGATTTTCTTCCTATCAAACCAAAATATAATCATTGGTGCCATTTGATAGTATTAACAATTTCTTCAATTTTCTTGAAGAACCGTTCATAACTTTCCGAGTTATGCTGCTAACAAATATCATGACAAACATAAGTCAAACACACAAACGGACCAACCCATCATCACCAAAATTGAATAATTTATGTCTTTTAACATTACTAACAACTCCTGTAAATTTCATAAAATCCATTCATAAATTTTTGAATTATTGTGCTAACAAGCATAAAATCAAAAACAGCAACAAACAAATAAACGAGTGAAAAAAATGATCACCTGAAAAATTTGGTAGTTTATTATAAGCACCAAGTCAAGTAAATTTTATAAAAGTTTATAACCTCTTAAAAAAGTCCTGGCCCTTAGGAAAAAATAGGCAGACAATCAAACAAACAGCTGAACGGATTTTCAATAGAAGTTTAATCATCTTTTATTGTTAAAATACCTAACAATCCCTGCAAATTTCGTAAGGATCCGTGCAGAAATTTTTGAGTAATATTGGTTAGAGATAAAAAGACTGACAAATCGAGAGACAAACAAGACATAACTTCCTTGGCGGAGGTAGTAAGCAGAATAATGAAATAGATGCTACCCATTATCTTCAGAAGTAATATTAAATCTAATTCTATGACAAACTAGAGCACTCTGAGAGTCCATACCTCCGCCAAGTGAGGCAACGGTAGCAAACAATTCAAATTCGTTCTGAAACCACAATTTTCTTTGTATAAACTCCAAAATCTGATCATTTGTGCCTTTTAATAGTAGTAACAGCTTGTGAAATTTTCTTGAAGATCCGTTCATAGCGTTTTGAGTTGTGCTGTTAACAAACGTTATGACAAACATGAGTCAAACATGCAAGCAAACAAACCGATCTGCACAAAAATTTAATCATTTATGTCTTCTAACATTACTAACAACCCTTGTGAATTTCATGAAGATCCATTCATTAATAACAGTGACAAACGAACGAACGAACGGATCATTACCAAAATTCAGTCATTCGCGTCTTGTTATATACTTAACAACTCATGTTAATTTCATAAAAATCCATCC
>LQNS02278148.1:577792-591813 GCA_001587735.2 Parhyale hawaiensis | reverse complement strand
ATCTTCATTTATTTATACGCTAGAGATAAATTTTGCAATTCAAGACGATTTTTCTGGTGAAATTAGTTAAAATACTCCTAGGCTGCTCAGCCATAGATTCGTCGATGATGACGTCACTTTTGGGCGTTAATTTTCGTGAGTCCTCCCGTTACGCTCCTTGCTTCCTAATGCTAACTGTTGTGAGTATTAATTTTTGAGCTTGTACTACTGCGGAAGTAAAGTAGGATTCCAGAATCCTTTTTAATTGACGTTGTATATGTGGCACTCACAGTCTTTTTTTCAAGTAGATTCGTTAGAGCGATGTTAGTTCATTGAACTTATCTTATTTACACAATAAGTCATTAGTCAATAACTTGACTTACATCGTTTATATGTATTTGCTACTCATAGTAATATTTTTGCGTTGTCTATTTGTCTGTCTGCCTGTTGCTAAGACAAATAGGAAAGTTGTTAACAGATTGTTTCGAAATGTACAGGGATTGTTATGTATGTTAGGATAAACAGATGATTGACATATGATGAAGATCCGTTCAACCGTTTGTTTGTCTGCTCTTTTCTTCTTGATGGCACTAGTCAAAAAGTTGTGGACGGATCTTCATACAATTTCCAGCAATTGTTGGGGTTAATATGCATGAGCAAATAAAAAATTTTTTGTGTTGATATGTCTGCCCGTTTGTCTGTTTTCCTTATGTTTGCTGTTAAGTTATTAGTAACATGGATCAAAAGTTACAAATTCATCATCACGGAATTCGTAGGAATTCTCATGGCCGAGACACACGCTAGTCAAAAGAACGAGCATCGTCATCTTTTCGCCCGAATGCGTTGAAGTGCTGTCGGTCGATAGCACACACTTGCAAAGAAGTTTGAGTTATAAATCTTTCCAGACATAGTATGTCTTACAGTTACCTGACGGTAAACATTTTTACGCCATTACTTGGTAATCTCAGAACCATGTTTACGAGAGTTCTACATAGCGTTCGGACGAAAAGATGACGATACTCGTTCTTTTGACTAGCGTGTGTCATCGTCATTGGAAATGTTGAAAGATACAAATGATCAAATATTGGTGGTAATCGGTTGGTACATGTGTGAGTTTGACAGATATTTATCAAAACATTAAAAAAAATGGACGGTTCTTCAAGAAAATTAGAGAAGCTGTTACTAAAGTTAAGGAAACACAAATGATTAAATTTGGAGTATGTTAAATAAGAAATTATAGCTTCAGGACTAGTTTGAGTTTTTCATTTCATGGCGGAGGTGTGCGTCCTCAGAGTGCTATATCAAGACTGAACACCTCAAAGCTTGATTACTTGATTATGATGAGGTGCATCGCCGTCTTGGGCATTAGCGCCCCCACTCCGACAGATTCTTCTAAAGCTTACCTCAGAGCGCTGTATCCTTAATATGTTAGACACAGTATCCATATGAAAAATTCATGTTCTTTGTTTTTGAGTACCTAGAGCCTGTTCACCCTTTAAAATATTCGATTGAAATTGCATCTATCACTTAAAATTTACATATCCGTAGAATCCTCGATGAAATTAACGGTTTAACTGATGGCGACGGTATTTTTTCACGCGGTGATTCTGTTGATTATATAATAAATTGATGGGATACCTAATTATTTTACTCAAATAGCAATTTTTCGAAAATTTGAGGCGAGATACCGCTCATGGTACACAAAAGATGCTAGAAGTTCGATTACTTTAAAGTTTTGGGCAACTGTCATCGCGAGTTTCCAGGGGAGTCCGATCCCTCAAATGAACGCGTTCTCTCCCGTTACGTCCCAATTCGTTGCTCCTAGAGCCTGTTCACACGCCCATCAAAAGAAAGATCTAGTTTCATCATCTCCCCGTCTCAGTACGTTGATGTGTCCATTTGAATAGCGCACGTTTGCCAAGAATTTTGCTCTATAGTTTCCATCAAGTTTGCAGAGAGGTCCGAAACTTCCCTTACGACATTATATATATACTAGTGGCCCATGCCGTCATTATAAATGACGGCAAAAAATTAACACTTCACCGTAACCCCCGCCGTTTTTTGGGCTTCCTCATTTTTCCCCTATCTAGTACTGAAGAAAAATATTCCANTGATTACATAATAAATTGATGAGATACCTAATTATTTTACTCAAATAGCAATTTTTCGAAAATTTGAGGCGAGATACCGCTCATGGTACACAAAAGATGCTAGAAGTTCGATTACTTTAAAGTTTTGGGCAACTGTCATCGCGAGTTTTCAGGGGAGTCCGATCCCTCAAATGAACGCGTTCTCTCCCGTTACGTCCCAATTCGTTGCTCCTAGAGCCTGTTCACACGCCCATCAAAAGAATGAGTTTCATCATCTCCCCGTCTCAGTGCGTTGATGAGTCCATTTGAATAGCGCACGTTTGCCAAAAATTTTGCTCTATAGTTTCCATCAAGTTTGCAGAGATGTCCAAAACTTCCCTAACGGCATTAGCTGAGCAAACTGGACTGACGGCTAACATTTTTATACCATTTTACGCTGACTTAACTCGTCAGTCATCTCAACGAGTTCGCTCGAACTGATGGAAGCTACACGTTCAGTTGGTGAAAGAAGGTGCGGCAAACGCGCGAGTTTGAAAGACAAAATACGTCCCTTTGTTTTGACGCACTGAATCAGTCAAGTTCAATAAAGAAAACCACAAAATTCACATTTCATCTCTTGCTACATTCACAGATTACGGCATATTAATATAAACGCTGTTCATCGTTTCGCTGATCAAAATCACTGTAATTTTACATAACGCTAGAGAAACAGAGATACGCTTTGTTCATTTTGAAAGAATAGCTGATTTCTCTGCAATTGAATTTTCTGTGGTTCATCGGGATATATTCTAGAAATAGGCTGTTGCATTTGAAATTAGGTTAAATTATTTTTGCCACTGCCGAAGAGGTTTTGTGTTCGTCGTTGCGTTTGTCTGTCACCAAGATAACTCAAAAAGTTGTGGACGGATTTCAGCGAAATTTACAGGGATTGTTAGGTATATAATGAAGAACAGGTGATTCACTTTTGGTGAAGATCCGTTCATCTGTTTGTTCGGTTGTC
This sequence comes from Parhyale hawaiensis, assembly GCA_001587735.2. Lineage (NCBI taxonomy): Eukaryota > Metazoa > Arthropoda > Malacostraca > Amphipoda > Hyalidae > Parhyale > Parhyale hawaiensis. The sequence continues at coordinate 588,744 of LQNS02278148.1, read as the reverse complement.
TGCCTAATATTTCAATGTTAAAACTCAAAACGTTATGGACGGATTTTTACGATTTGTTTATACGAATTTTGTATGAGGCCAACCCGAAAGGAAACAGATACCGGCAATGAATTTCGAACAGAAACAAACCACGGTCGGAAACACTGACAGAGCTGACGCGTTCGGCACCTTACAGTTTTCAAGGTAAAGGATCGAGTGCGTAACAACCACAGCACGTGTATTTTTCCTAAAGATCTTGAGGGCAGGGACAGAAGAATACGGCTCAACCATCAGTATTGTACAGGAACGTGTCTGTCAACAGCTGCTTTTTATAAAAGAAATATAAAGAAATGATGCCATAACTGAACGCTAATCGTCGTTCATTTAAATATGAGCCGCTTCTTTGTGTAGACAGTGACGNGGGGGGGGCGAAAGCTGACTTTATCCCCCGGGCCCTGGATAGCTACGCCACTGACCACCTCCTGAAGCCAGCCAGCTATATATTATATTGTTGGAGCCAGGAGCACTTTGCAACCAAGGTTTTGAGGACATTTAGGGCGTGCTCGATCGGGCATTGCAATTAAGCCTCCAAGGATTGACTCACCAGAAACCTAAGACAGGTACGTTGGTTTTGACCCCTTGAATCGAACTTCAGACCTGAACTCTTAATTGCTTACATATTATACAATTTCAAAAACTTAACCTTGTTCCGAAAAATTTCATTTTCAGTCTGCTCAGCGTAATCAGGTTGCTTCTAACACTTGCAGAAAGATTCAAAGTGGTGAAACCAAACGCTCCTTCCTGTAGTTCCTGGTAAGTCAAACACCAGAGTATTAAAAACTACACAAGGCAAAAAAATTATAATATTAAAATGAGTCGACGATATTAAAACTTAACGTTTCAGGATGAAAAATCCCATCTTCAGAAGGAAGAAAAAATAAGAAATTAATTATGCCGCTGAATCGAGCGGACCCTAACTTGGCGTTCCTTCGCCCAACCGCAGCCTTTCGACAGACTATTGGCAACAGCAGAATTGTTGCCTGTCATGGGCACTACCTCCCCCCCCCCTCCCCCACAGTACTTTTTTTTCTGTCTCGGCGCTAGTGGCTAAAATTATAGGTGTGTCGGAGGCAGGTCTGGCGCGGTGCCGAAGAGAACGCTGAACTTGACTTCAGTTGTCGGTCGGTATGCGCGTGTCATAGCCGCGTCATTGTTTCTCTTACTGTCTTACAGACTTGTGAGGTAGCAATAAACTCTGTATTGATCAGCCCATAGGGAAGATGTCTACATTAACAAATCGAAGTGAGTGTGCCACAGGAATATTGTACTTATCGTGGTGCAATATCGCGCGGAGATGCAATGAAATAGCGAGTGTGTTGGTGGTGTTATCTCTCTGTCATGTTGGAGTAGGCAGCGCTTGACTGGCAAATGGGTGAAGCACAGTTCGGGCATTTTCAGACTGGGCCCCTAAATCAAGCATACGAGCCTGACTTGTCCGACTCTTCTGATCGACAGACGCTGTTGAACTGCGTTTTAAGTATTAGCAGTAACTTTATTACGTTGAGCCTGGTAGAAACTACATGTTACTAAGCAAGACTGAGTCTCTGTAAGTCTCAAGGGTGACCTATTGGGGGTTGATGCCTGAAACTGCTCGTAAATTCAACATGTCGAAGCCACCATACATACTTGCGTGGAACGCCACGGAAGTTATTAAAATGTTAACCGTCAACTTTGTTTCGCCGATCTGCAAGCTTCACTGGGCAAGATTCGAGATATCTTTCAATTTTATAGTGAAATAAAACTCAGAAAACAGTGGACTTTCCTGCTATTTCTACGACACATGTAGTAACATACTTTGACGAGTGGATGAGCTAACGCGTTGATATCAATGTCGTGTGAAGTCAGCCTATTACCTTACTTAACTTACTGGCGTAAGTACATATTTTACCACCTGCGGTTCATGGCGCATCATTCTTCTGTGCAAACCTGCTGTACGCGGCAACGTGAACTGTAGGGATAACTCACTGTTTGCCATCCCGTTGGTCACGGACTGCAGCATCACCACCTCAGCGCAAGATGGGTTGCGTGCATAACGCCACCTAGACCTCGTCCGAAGTATCATCAAGGTATCAAGGTGCATTATATTGGGCTCATTCGTGGGAGCGCCAAACTTAAGCCTTCGACGCTCGACTTGTTCGAAATTTAAAAATAAAAAATTGACTTCACAACTCCGAATCTTGTTGACAGTGTGAAACCAAACCGATGACGTCGTGCTCACTCAATGTTGCTTTCTGCGGACGCAAAACCGAGTTTCTAGACGTTTCCTTTAAGGGTTAATGCCAACTCAGTTCAACGGGCCGAAGACACTGAACCTGTGTGAAGTTTCGGACTAGTCAAACCTCAGAGGTTTGCATTCTGCTCGCAATCTAACATGGTTTTTGTTTCTTACTTTTTGAAACTAAAACTGCTGCGCGTTTTTGTTGGTCTTGGTCCCCCAAAATGCATAATTTTTAGCTCATAGTCTAGATCCCAAAAATGTGTAATTTATAGCTCCACCTACACGCACCATCAATTACTTAACCCTAGGCGCTATTGTCTCTGTTTCACTGCAGTTGCCAGGAGCTGCGCCCGATACACCCTGGTGCGGCAGAGACACGCTCAGGCGGAGTGTCGGAGTCTGCTCCAGCAGCAGCTGGACGGCATCAGGGACGCCGGCACATGGAAGACCGAGAGGGTCATCACCTCCAAGCAGGCCGTCAGCATCGACGTCGACGGAGCCAAGGGGAAAATTTTAAACTTCTGCGCCAACAACTACCTCGGTCTCTCCGTAAGTTTCATCCAGTTGATAAGTACATTCATTTAAAAGCAACTAAAGCATATGCTTGCAGCAGAACATTTTGGACCAAACAGATGCATAAAAATGTTACGTTACATCACATATGCATCGTATAAATGAAATTGTTTTTTTTTTTTAGTCTTAAATTTCTTTATTCAACCCTCAGAATTAGATTCTGGCGGGGCCCTTTCCCAGCCAAAATATTATTTGGGCCTCACGAACCCAAGGGTCTCAATTGCCTTCTCCGCAGCTGTTGCAACCTGCAGCAGTTCCTGCTGACGAGGTTAGCTTTGTAAAGTTACGTAGGCTCTCAATAATTCCTCCTCTGTTTCGGGAGGTACTGATCGTGTAGCCTACGTTTCTCTTATCATCTCACTAATAATATGTAAGCATTGTGCCAGAGCCTTAATGATTACTTTATATATGTTAGTGTTTAGTATTATTCTTGAGTCTATTTTAATCATGAAAACCTAAGGGTGTTGTGCCCTAATCTTGTTGGACATAATATCCATTTGAGAACAATAAATGAATTTTCTTTCTTTCTTGTTTCTTTACCGGAACAGATAATACACATGAGCAGTATTTACCTGAAAATGTCATTTTACCCAAATCAACGTTGTTCTCAGCTCGGTAGGTAACTCGGTTTTCCCCGTACGGTTTTTATTGCACATTTCAACAGAAAAGAGCCTGAATCGCACGTCTTACACAATAATCGTGCACCAGCTGAATGGTGGCCTAAAAAGTATATTAGTTTTCATAGAAAAGTACCCTAAAAAGTGACATTCTCAGTGTCCGGGTCTACAAAACACAGATCTTGTTCCTCAGTCAAAGAATTTGACGTTTTTGCGTCACCTTATTTTGCAAACGCAAATATACATTCGCCTAAATCGCATATATATATATATAGGGAAACGACACGGACTGGTTTGTGGTAGAAATTAACCCCTTAAGGCCCCAGAGCAGTGTTCGGCTGCAGTCGATCATCGATTATCCGAACTGTGGTGTCGTATAGACGGATAGCTCCCAACAACCACAATCTTTACCTCCTCCACCTCCTTGATTTTAATCAGCAGGGTTAAGAAGTCTGATTAATTGAACCCAGCACAGACTTAGACTCCAGTTTATTCTCGAGGGTGATGGGCCACGCCAGACGATATGCAGTTAAACCATTACTGGCTCACGGGATTAATGTAGAGAGCAGATTACAATATGCACTAATTCTCATTAAGATTTTTTTTTTATTCACGGAAAGACACGCGATCGGCTCCTTTTGCTCCTTAATTAGGGAAAGTAAACTAACGCAATTTCCTTTTCATAATTTGGTTGTGGTGCTTTGCACTACAAAATATACAATTACCTTATATCCTGAAGCAAATGTTTTACACATAACTTTTTTGACCGTTTTCCCGCAGAGCCACCCGGACGTCATAGCTGCGGGTAAGGCGGCGTTAGACAAGTACGGCGCTGGACTGTCATCTGTGCGATTCATCTGCGGTACGCAGGAAATTCACAAGGTACGTAAAAAAAAGCTGACAGAGCTAATACGATGGGAAAGTGCATTGAAAACGTGCTCCGCAACTACCCGGGCCACTGTATTTTAACCTTGTGCTTTTATATCTCGTAGTATTCGCTGTTAACAATAGCCGTAACATCCAAATCAGATTTGCAGATTTATCTCCAAAACCGGGCGTCCCCGGGCAACTTCCGTTAGCGTTATTAGCACTGAACCGTTTTAGTTTACATATTAATAAACTGCCCAAAACCTACATAAAATTTTGGTAGCCACTACAGTTTCAACCTCTTGGCAATGACCAAATTTTATCTATCATTGCAAGCTTTGTACGAGCTACAATTCGCAACGACTTAGAATTTGACAGTGTAAAACACCGAAACATTTACAGGAACTGGAAGAAAAAATAGCCAAATTCCACGGCAGGGAAGACACGATCCTGTACGCGTCTTGTTTCGATGCCAACGCCGGGCTGTTCGAGATTCTACTAACTCCAGAGGACGCCGTCCTGTCCGATGAGCTCAACCACGCCTCCATTATTGACGGCATCAGGCTTTGTAAAGCAAAGAAATTCCGTTACAAGCATCGCGACTTACAAGGTAGGACTTTTTTGATACACTAAATACAGTACCTATAGTATCGGTGTGGTAAACTGGAGGTCCCGGTTAAAGTCCTGAGGTAATCCCAGTAGATGTATATTGGCCCATCAGCTTCACGGAATTTGGTGCGCAGACACTGAGCTCATCTGTCTAATTGGTATAAGTGTTGTCAATGCTAGGGAACTCGACCAGAGTTGAAGCTGGAGATCTTCCAGTTTTGGACCTAAACCCGGGGATCTTCTAATTTTTTACTTGAAACTGGGGATCTTCTAATTCCGGACTGGAAAATGGGGATCTTCCAGTTCTGGATTTGAACCTGGGGATCTTCCAATTCTGGTCTTGAACCCGGGGATCATCTAATTGCGTACTTGATCCCGGTGATTTTCAGAGCTTGGCGCTAACATGTTTCGGCATGGTACGTGGGAGATCTCAGTTCAAGTGCAGTCTCTTCGTATGCGTGTTTACTGTAACTACTTGTGTAAATTCATATATTTCGCTACAGGCATCGTATGACTGGACAGGTAATAGTGCAGAAGAAATTTGACCCCTGGGAGCGATATTTGCGAGATTGGCACGCAAGGTCGAGTTAAGCAAAGCCCGTCTGGTTCGACTTGTCCAGAATTTGTCAAAGAATGTTGGATTTGCCATCATCAATCTTGTGGCAGGTGCGAGAAGCCGCTCGGTCGATCATGGCCGCAGTAAAGAGAAGTTCATTTCAGTGAACTGTGATCTTGGCCAAGATGGCCGAACACACAATTTCACGTAGAGTAAGATTAAACTTGCAGCCGAATGGCAGAGTAATAAACCGCGCAACATTCGATACAAATTAAGTGCCGGAATTAACGATCCCTTCTGAAGTTCTGGACAAATAAAGCTCTTGGGCTCAGCTTCACTCGACCTCGCGTGCCAATCGATAACATCTTCAGTTTCTCTTCCAGCAAAACTCCGATGAAAAAAAAAATAAAATAAAAAATAAAGAAACGAATGATGACCTCGGACACGAGTAGGACAGTAAGTGTGAATACGTTATTCAAGTATTGCTACTCGCAGCTACCGTGTTTTACGAAACGAAAAAGATAGCACATGTATGTCGATAGAATTATTATTATAAACTTTGTTTAACTCCATAGCCGCAACTCAGGCGTTCCAACAGAGACGAGTGTGTAATATTTAAATGCCACATACTTTGTCGCGCGACCTACGTGCGCTACTACGGGCAGGAAACAAGGCGCAAAGCATAGTCGGAGACACGCGAGTGGTCGACCTCTTTCACGGCCTTTCACACGAGAGAGACGAGAGAAGTCCCGCGGACTAGGTGCGCTATCTCGATCGACAGCCCACCTCGCGAAACAGAAAAGGAAATAGAGAACCTTCCTAACTTCACAAAACTAACCTCGTATAGAAGGAACTGCGGCCAGATGCAATATCTCTTGCAGAAAAAGTATTCGGGTTTGCCCCTGGGGTCGTAGGGCCCATATATGTTTCAATAGAAACGTTGCAGGACGTCTGTATACACAACATCAACGGGCATAGCGACAATAAGTCGAGAAAGAACAAAACCCACAACGATAAGCAGGAGTATAGAAATTGACGTAAGCAAAGTGGCCGCGAAAGAAAAACACTCGAAGGCCTAGCTAAGGCAGCCTACGGAGTCCTCCAGGCACGCTGGGTTAACCTGATTAATCTAACCGCATGATCCATCGTATTGCCCTCAGGGGTTTCAATTAACTCTACAGCTAATAAACACGGCTGAAATGCATAGTTAATACGGCGATTTCAAGGACGACATACTGAGTGGCAGAAACGAGCTTTAGCTACCGCAGGGCTGCTAATATAGCGATCGAGTCATTAAAGATCGATCGTTTATTATCTTATTTTACGACATTTTATGTCTTATGGCCATTATTTACTAAGGACTGATTCCCAGCTCAAAGTATAAATAATTGACGATATGCTCTTAATAATCCAATTAACCAGAAATTCTATTGCTGGCATTAAAAGCTCTTCGAGATAAAAATAAACAGTGTGTACATTGAATCAAAAGACAACTTAATTGTAATTGTTATGTAATTGTTCGATTCTTTTGGTATATCCGAGTCGGTGGAGGATATGTTACACGCACCATGTAACAACACTGATTACCATGCGAGTGATTACACTCATTCACAAAGTACTCTCAAGTTAAGAAGCTCCAATTTCAAGCAAATTTGTACACAAGTTCTTAGGTAAATGAGAAAAAACAAGTTAAAGAATAGTTTATTTTTGTGCTACGTGCGTAGCATTTATTTATGACTAAAACTTACGTTACATTATTCCCGTTCGTAAAACAAATTCCTAAGTATTCTGCCCTAAAGGGCAGAAGGTCTGCTGTAAAAAAGCCATGGCGTAACATTAAAATTTGGCAACGAGGTAATACAATCGTGACATTTGGCAACGAGGTAATACAATCGTGAAATTTGGCAACGAGGTAATACAATCGTGACATTTGGCAACGAGGTAATACAATCGTGACATTTGGCAACGAGGTAATACAATCGTGACATTTGGCAACGAGGTAATACAATCGTGACATTTGGCAACGGGGTAATACAATCGTGACATTTGGCGACGAAGTAATACAATCGTGACATTTGGCAACGAGGTAATACAATCGTGACATTTGGCAACGGGGTAATACAATCGTGACATTTGGCGACGAGGTAATACAATCGTGACATTTGGCAACGAGGTAATACAATCGTGACATTTGGCAACAGGGTAATACAATCGTGACATTTGGCGACGTGGTAATATTATCATCATAACATCTAGCAAGGTGGTAAGACAATTGTCATACTATTTAGAAAACTAAGAAAAGTGGTAAGGCAATGATCATGGTATTTATCAACATCAACATGGAAATACATTCACCATAGAACATGATGAAAAAAGTCGTGAAAGTTTTTTTCATCACCCATCATTTATGAAACACGAATAGGATTGTCGGGTTCAATACTCAGTCACATTCAGTATTATAAGTATCTTTATCACATAAATTAACATCGCCTAATTATTGGCTGGCGTTAGATATAAATATTAACATTAGGAAAAAAAACTGGACAAAGAAAGAAAATTCAACAGGTGTAAATGGAATAATTCAGTAAAGAAGATCACTTGGAAGTTTTTTCATACACTTGCTGCATCGTTCAGGGTACAAACATAACGAATTCCTCATAGTAACAGACGCACCCCAGCAGATGCTGCCAGCACAGAAATATGTACTTCTGGGCCACCACTCTAGGCCATCACATGTTAATCTTACGAGCCGATATCCAATTAAGACGTCGCTCCTATAAAATCACGAACGTCTGCTTTCAAGATACCGTTTGAAAATATTCAAGTAGGTGACCATCGTGTTATGTGAATGTCCACTGACAGGTGGGTAGGTGGGGCCTGTACCCAGTAAATAGAAGGCTCTGACTGTCCGATATTACAAAGCTTGGTTAAATGCTTGCTGAGTGGATGAAATCACTTCACTGTAAGTAAAGTATATCCTTTACGATACTGTTTTCGTTGTTATCTGTATAGGAAAGGCGTTATTAAGCAATGTACGACGAAGGGCGAGAAAAACACAATAAATGTTGAGAATTAATCTATCGCATTTTCTATAAGGACGTTGAGCTCGTGGAAGAATTTGAAACAATTTGCTCTGTTAAAACAAAAATGACTAAATTGGCTGGATAAAAAAATCTTCCTACTTTTCTAACAAAATTCTAGGCCGCCCAGGAGCTAACATCGTAAATCACTTTTTAGAGCCGCCCAAAAATGTGTCTGAGTTGCTGCTGCTCATAAAAACAAAACAAGAAATCAGAACTTGTGGCTACAGCTATATCCGTTGCATCAGGCGCCAAGAAATCCAAAGCCGGGTTCACACATACGATTTTTTTTCTCGGATCTTCAAGCATACAACCAACTCTGACAATCCAGTTACGCTGCCTTCCTCACCCCTACCTACACCTGGAAACGAATTCCTTGTTTTATTTTTGTAGCCATAGAAGCCCCTGCAGGACCTAACTTGGCCTAATGTCTGTGTACTTCATAAGACTGTCTACCAATGAGACCTAACTTGACCTAATGAATCTAATAATTTATGAATGGGAATGGTTATATTAAGGTAGTTTAAGCCTCCCTAAATCAGTACCATGTTGTTCCAAAAAATAAATAGAACGAGCATATAGCATGCCAAGATGAACGTGGAACCAATGTACGTGGGTAAGCCCACACCGAATCAACGCGCATGGGCACAACTAGTAGGAAAAAAACGAGGAAAAACAGATTAAAAATCATTAGTAGGATTTGATTCGATAACTGGCAGTTAACGGATCGACAGGCCAATTATCAAAGAACCGCCGGGACTAGAAGTATGAAAGTGGAAAGAGTTAAAGTGGGCACACAAGACAGACGTCCCGAAGGCCTAGCAAATGGCTAAGCTTGGTAGCCTACCTTCTTATCTCCCAGTGGTCGATGGTCTTTGGAATAGTTTTTTTGTGTTTTTAATAAAGATCGAACATGGTCTCAGCTTAGATGACAGTAGTACGGCCTCAGCCTATGAATTATCAAATTGCCGAAAAAAAAATAATGTAATAATAGTCAGCGGCTGCGCTGGTGCAATTTCTGTGCTATTGCACGTATCCGCGGCAAGACTTTGGATGGTCTTTCCTAATTTCGAGCTAGTTTAAATTCCTAAACGTTTATATTCCAGAATTGTTAGTGCGATGGTCGATCAGTTCACGTTGTGGTCACAGTCACGGCATCTTAATCTTATCAGCTAGTCCAGTCAGCTCTATTCAAATAGCACCAATGAAAGTCACTTGAGTGAACCAGGCTTGAAAGTTCGATATGATCGTACTTTGTCTGAACTACTTGGAATTTTTTTTTTTCTGGAATAATATAAGGTGCTTCATGGTTTCTAACAACAAAAATATTTGCGTTGATCGTATCTTGTTGTACATGAAGGAAGATAGATGATCTTCTTATGTTATCGTCAGGAAATTAGCTGCGAATGGATGAATCAGGTGGCATTATGGAGCGGTACTTCCCTACTGCAATACCGAGTACTGCTAACTCATTTATGACAATACTAAGCTTTCAGTTGTTGTTGGGTGGCCCGCTTAAGAGGACGGATCTTAAATAACGCCCTCCGACCCCTTTCGACGAGATGCAGGGAACACGAGCCTTCTAGTCTAAGAGTGTACAGTTTCTTTTCAAGATTGTACTCTCCAGCGAGATAATAATATTCATTATCGTCACACCCATCTTGCTTAGGGCAAACGCCGCCTTTTTCGTAGCGTTCACGGAACTCGTCGATGGTATAAACATGTCGTCTGACGGTAACGCACTGTAGAGCCAGCTCGTGCATGCAATCAGTGATGAACAGAGCAGACTTCTGCAAAATGAGATGAAAGAGTTGTAGTATATATGTGGCCCGAATTGAAGTTACGATATGTAGCTACAATACAGGAAAGACGCCTATATTCGCTGGATTTCGCAAATTCTTATCCTTGCTTAGCCTAACCAGTTTTTAATTACTACAACGGGTGAATTCTTTGAACAAAATAAAACTATAGGTTCCTTACAATAAAATGAGTATATTTTACTCTATCGATGCACGCCCAAAAACATCTAATTTAAAAGTTACGTTGAATTAAAGCTTGGAAGTGCGATTCAGTTAATCGCCGGACTATTGCACTGAACAGCAAAGATAAGGATGCACACCGGCCATATTTTTACATTATTATTATTATTATTATTATTATTATTAAATCACACAAGACTGGCGACATAGGAACGGAGAAACTCCATGAGGTTAACTAACCCCCACGCAACCAGCCCAGCGGGTGAAAAAACAAAAGAATGAAAAAAATAAGATCCGAGATCACAGAATAGCTCTGTGTACAGATCGTTTAAAGCTGCCAATACCAGCACCAGCAAAGACAGAGCCATCAAGACCATTCCAAATATCCACACACGATGGAAAAAACGAACGGGA
>LQNS02278148.1:557874-572217 GCA_001587735.2 Parhyale hawaiensis | reverse complement strand
AGTGCAAACAAGTTCTGAATAGTGCAAACAAGTTCTGAATAGTGCAAACAAGTTCTGAATAGTGCAAACAAGTTCTGAATAGTGCAAACAAGTTCTGAATAGTGCATAAAAGTGCTAAATAGTGCAAAAAAAGTGCACTTATACAACGTATAGAAATGTTCTTAACACCCTCGTCAGATCTACAAAGAAAATGTACTACTTCAACTTAGTAAAGAGTGCTGCAAACAACCAAAAACAATCTTGGAAAGTAATTAATGAGCTAATGGACCACGGTACAAATGGACCACGGCTAATCATTTTAATGAATACTTTACGTCTATTGCTAATAATTTAGCAGAAGCCTTACCGGAACGTAACGTGCAATATGTGATGTCCGCCGCTGAGTGCAATTTTCAGCCAATTACATGTGATGAAATATTTACTACCGTTAATGAAATGAAGCATAAACGTGCCATAAAAATGAATTACAGCCTAAGCACCTATTGTTAATTTTACATATTGTTGTCTCATATATATGTTCAATTTTTAATAAATATCTAGTTTTAGGAATCTATCCTGATGTTTTAAAGATGGTTAGAGTTGTGCCAATACATAAGGCAGGAAGTAGAAACGCTGTATCAAATTTTAGACCAATATCAACTCTCTCTATATTCAATAAAATTTTTGAAAAACTAATTCATTCAAGGTTGTCGCACTTTCTGGAAACTCATAATATTCTCACAAATTCGCAATATGGATTCAGGACCGGAAGGAACACCACTCAAGCCATCTTTGATCTCATATCTTCTATTTTGCAGACGTTTAATAAGAAAACGTTCACTGTTTGCCTATTTTTAGATTTAAAGAGAGCCTTCGACACTGTAGATAGACATTTTAATAATGAAGTTGGAGCATTACAGAGTTAGAGGTCCGATGAATAGACTTATTTCCAGATATCTTTTAAATCATCGACAATTTGTTGCCATTGGTGATGAGCAGTCCAGTGTTCAAAGAGTAGACATAGGTGTACCCCAAGGGTCGGTACTCGGACCTCTCTCGTTCAATGTTCTTATAAATGATATAGTTTCTATTGATAGTGCAAGGGCAGATTTATTCGCTGATGATACTGTGTTTAGCATCCATGATACCTCTTTGCATGGCGTAATTACAAGAACAGAGTAACTTATTAATCATGTTACTACTTGGCTTGCCAATAACAGACTCACTGCAAATGCTAATAAGACTAAATTAATTTTTTTTCAGCCCGGTAAAATGCCAAACATTACCTACTGTCAATTTTGACCATGTTTCTTTGGAGTGGGTGAGATCAATTAAATACTTGGGCGTTACTATAGATTGTGACCTAAAATTCTCGCAGCATGTGTTAGATTTAAATCTCAAACTCAGTAAAGCGAAAAGAGCTGTTTATTATGCATCAAAATACCTGCCGAGAGAAGCCCTGATGACCCTATATTATTCAATTTTTTATTCTCAATTGACCTACGGTATTACCGTATGGGGCGGGGTCTCCGATAGCTCAGTTAAACGACTTATAATTACAATGAACGATGTACTGCGAATTATTGTAAATGTTAAAAAAGATCACAACGGTATCCCGCAAATATCACGTAATGAAATGTATAGAAGGTTACAACTTTTGAAGATTAGAGACGTGTATAAATATTTTATCATCAAATTCATACGAATGTCGATCTCAATGGAAAATCAGTTTTTTTTACTCTCATTACCGTTCACTCTTACCAAATGATAATTACAACACTAGAAATAATAGATTTAACTTCCCGGTTGTTAGATTAGACGTAGAAAAAGGCTTACTATTTTTCAGAGTCTCCGTGCATACAATCAACTTCCTGATCAGTTGATTATACAAATGTCTCACCAATGTTTTAAAAAAGGGTACAAAACCGAATGTACTAGCCATTACAATCACTGTTATATCATGGTATCATCATCAGCTTCTAACAGGCTTGTTCTCAATTTCTTTTTACCATGTCTTACCTACTGTTTTATTGTATATTTTTAAAGGTGCTTTTGAGAACAATAAACGAGTTAAACGAGTTATTGGATTAAGGTCCGGTGATTGGCTAGGCCATGGAAGAAAATTTATTTTCTTCTTTTGAAACCATTCTTTCGTTAAATTCGCAGTGTGCTTGGGGTCGTTGTCTTGTTCGAAGGTTCACATGCGTCGTCCGTATAATTTTTTGGCATTTGGAAGAATTTTCTCCTCTTATATCTCCCTGTACATGAAACTAGGCATCTTGCCATCAATGATAAGAAAATCCCCAGCACCATGGGCAGTAAAGCAACCCCACACCATGATGCTGCCCCCCTCCATGCTTCATGGTGGGGATAGTGTTCTTGGGGTCATAGGCAGTACAACGTTTCCTCCATACATGCCGAGCTTCGTTTCGGCCAAAAAGTTCTATTTTAGTTTCGTCAGACCATATAACCCCATACCAAAACTCATTTCCTTGGTCCACGTGGTCTTCGGCAAATGTTAAGCGGCTCCTGACATGTTTTGCTGTAATTATTATTATATATTTTGTTTAACCTCCGTAGCCGCAACTCAGGCGCTTCAATAGAGAAACTAGCTGTGCAGATTCAAATACTGCATATTGGGTAGGCGTGATGGCCACGTGCGCTACTACGGGCAGGGAAACAAGGTGCAAAGTATAGTAGGAGACACTCGAGTGGTCGGCCTCTTTCACGGCCTTTCACTCGAGAGTGACGAGAGAAGTTCCGCGGACTAGGTGCGCTATCCGATCGGCAGCCCACCTCACGGAACAGAAAAGGAAATAGAGAACCTACCTAAGTTTACAAAACTAACCTCGTCCTCGTCAGCAGGAACTGCGGCAAGCGGATACAGCACTCGGGAACCTTGGGTGCGTGATGCCCAAATACATTATGGATGTTTTGCTGTAAGAAGAGGAGTTTTGCAAGGAGTGTAAGAATGAATGCCAGAAAGGTTCAAAATTCCCTAACAATAGTTTTCTTGCTGACATGCAGTCCCTGAGACGCCAGGTCACTCTGAAGGTCAGCACGAGTTGTCATGGGGTCATTAGTCACCTTACGTAGCATGTAGCGCCGCGGACGACCCATGATCTTACGCGGAGCTCCAGCTCTTGGCAGGTTGAAGGCCACCATAGTCACTTTATGCTGGCGGACTATTGCTCCAACCGTTGAAAAAGGAACATTGACACGTTCTGCTGTTGCTCTATGAGTTAATCCCTCACTACGAAGTTGAATTATCCGTTTACGAGTAGTGCCAGGGATTTCTTTAACTTTGGGCATTGTAGTAAGAGTGTGCGCTACTTCAACGAGGTCTAGAGAGGTAATCGATTCGCCGGCTGTGGTTTGTTTACATTGCATTTGTTTCGAGACGTTTCGTGAACGTTCTAGAATAATTCCCAAACTAATTTCTTCAAATTATACTATTAAATATCATAGATTCAACATCATATTTATTTTGGTCAAATACTTTTGTCCCTCATTACTTTTAGCCTACTTGTGTTAAATTTTCTAGTTATAAGTGCACATTTAACTGTTCTGTTTGAATATTCTATTATATAGATATATGTTATATAGACTTCCTGTATTAATTATCCTAGAGCACTCCCTAAATTTTTCAAATTCATAAAAAAATAGAGTTGTGCAAAAAAATACTCGTGTCTAGGCACTGTATAGCCATAGCCGGTATATCCTCTAGTGAAGGGGGACTCAGCAGGTGGGTACTGGGCTCTCTCTAGACGCAGTAATGGGCCCCTCTTCATTGCTTGGACTTTGAATGCAATTTTCAACCGTTTTGTTTACCCTAGAATAAATGTTTGGTGCCTTTCTTACCACCCATAGCAATGGTCCTACAATGCTTACCGCCCATAGCAATGGTCGCACAATGCTTACCGCCTATAGCAATGGTCCCACAATGCTAACCGCCCATAGCAATGGTCCCACAATGCTTACCGTCATAGCAATGGTCCCACAATGCTTACCGTCATAGCAATGGTCCCACAATGCTTACCGTCATAGCAATGCTCCCACAATGCTTATCGTCATAGCAATGGTCCCACAATGCTAACCGCCCATAGCAATGGTCCCATAATGCTAACCGCCCATAGCAATGGTCCCATAATGCTAACCGCCCATAGCAATGGTCCCACAATGCTTACCGTCATAGCAATGGTCCCACAATGCTAACCGCCCATAACAATGGTCCCACAATGCTTACCGTCATAGCAATGGTCTCACAATGCTTACCGTCATAGCAATGGTCCCACAATGCTAACCGCCCATAGCAATGGTCCCACAATGCTATCCGCCCATAGCAATGGTCCCACAATGCTATCCGCCCATAGCAATGGTCCCACAATGCTTACCGTCATAGCAATGGTCCCACAATGCTAACCGCCCATAGCAATGGTCCCACAATGCTTACCGCCCATAGCATTGGTCGCACAATGCCTACCGCCTACAGCATTGGTCGCACAATGCTTACCGCCTATAGCAATGGTTCCACAATGCTTACCGCCCATAGCAATGGTCCCACAATGCTTACCGCCCATAGCATTGGTCGCACAACGCTTACCGCCTAGAGCAGTGGTTCCCAAACTTTTTTGGACCAGCGCCCCCTTGGCTGCCAGGTTTGATACGAACGCCCCCCGCCCAAGTCGCCAATTGCAACAAACATTCGAACACGCACTTTTTAGTATGATTTGAACTGGAATGAAGGTTAAAGAGAAGCGTAAGCGTCATGAAACAAAAGAAACCTAGATCAGTAACCAATTCAATCATTAATTTGTCAGCAATATAAAAGAATATATGAAGATCTCGCCACAACTCATGGTAACATATTTCACTCATCATAGTTCTCTGTCAATGGGTTAGATGGGCTTGTTGCATCCCGTGCAGTGATATTGGCTTCTCAACACAACTGTCTTGCTTAGGAGGAGTTGCAGATGCTCTCTTCATTAATTTTGAGCTTGTTTCTTTTCTTGGAAAGAAGCTAGGTGAATGCACTAAAGCCCAACGATTTTCGCTTGTTCCACAATGCTGCATGGCATTCAGGCATTTTTTATTCTAACCACCAGCTACTTTCTGTGTTTTGGCTTCAAATTAATAGCATTTGGTACTGGGGCGGGTTCATTATCGGGCACTTCAGCCTGGAGGTCCTGGATCCCAAAGTCTAATTTGAGTTAATTGTTCTCCCATATTCTGTCGCCGTTGAAGGCTCTGTAGACCGTCCGTCTCTGTACTAGTNCATTACAATCACTGTTATATCATGGTATGGGCCTAACAAGCATCATCAGCTTCTAACAGGCTTGTTCTCAATTTCTTTTTAGCATGTCTTACCTACTGTTCTATTGTATATTTTTAAAGGTGCTTTTGAGAACAATAAACGAGTTATTGGATTAAGGTCCGGTGATTGGCTAGGCCATGGAAGAACATTTATTTTCTTCTTTTGAAACCATTCTTTCGTTAAATTCGCAGTGTGCTTGGGGTCATTGTCTTGTTGGAAGGTCCACGTGCGCCGTCCGTATAATTTTTTGGCCCTTGGAAGAATTTTCTCCTCTTATATCTCCCTGTACATGAAACTAGGCATCTTGCCATCAATGATAAGATCCCCAGCACCATGGGCAGTAAAGCAACCCCACACCATGATGCTGCCCCCCCTCCATGCTTCATGGTGGGGATGGTGTTCTTGGGGTCATAGGCAGTACCACGTTTCCTCCATACATGCCGAGCTTCGTTTCGGACAAAAAGTTCTATTTTAGTTTCGTCAGACCATATAACCCCTCCCAAAACTCATTTCCTTTGTCCACGTGGTCTTCGGCAAATGTTAAGCGGCTCTTGACATGTTTTGCTGTAATTATTATTATATATTTTGTTTAACCTCCGTAGCCGCAACTCAGGCGTTTCAACAGAGAAACTAGCGATGCAGATTCAAATACCGCTTACTGGGTAGGCGTGATGGCCACGTGCGCTACTACGGGCAGGGAAACAAGGCGCAAAGCATAGTAGGAGACACTCGAGTGGTCGGCCCCTTTTGTGTCCTTCCACATGAGAGACTAGAGATGTCCCGCGTACCAGGTCGGCTATCTCGATCGACAGCCCAACTCACGGGACAGCAAGAGGAAACTAGAGATCCTACCTAACTTTACAAAACTAACCTCGTCAGCAGGAAATGAGGCCTGCGGATACGACACTCGGGAACCTTGGGTGCTTTACCACGTCTTATTTTAGCAGAATATACAAGAAGCTATTATTCTCGTTCACCTCAAAAGAGAAGAAAGCAAAGAGTTGCCAATCAGGAGATAAGATACAGCAAAATCTAAACAAACTTAACAGTGTTGTCATTAGATGTCACGATTACCCTGTAAGTTTTATGAACACTATTGCACAAAACGCAACCCTTTTGTTGAATAAGTCATGAAAATATGTATTTGAAAACATCTTACCATCCCATTTAAAAATTCCACAATACTTCTACATTCACCAAGTCCACAAAGTCCACCAAGTCCACAAAGTCCACAAAGTCCACAAAGTCCACAAAGTCCACAAAGTCCACCAAGTCCACAAAGTCCACAAAGTCCACAAAGTCCACCCGTCCACAAAGTCCACCCGTCCACAAAGTCCACCCGTCCACAAAGTCCACCCGTCCACAAAGTCCACCCGTCCATAAAGTCCACGAACTTCACCAAGTCCACATTGTCTAACAAGGGCACAAAAGCAACCAAGTTCACAAAGGCCCGTGACCGGGCCTTCATAGCCGCGGGAAATCCCGGCACGTATCCTGGATACGGTTTGGCAAATAAAAAAAATAGGTGCCTTGGAACTTTTTTCTTCAGTTTAGATAGGGGAAAATAAAGCTTCGGACAGACGGACGGACTGACAGACAGCTCTCTTATTATAGTATAGATTTGAGAGCGCAAAAATAAGATATAGTTAATTTTGTGCTAAAGCTATCATTTCCGCTTCCAGTGTAGAGGTGCCCTGCGTACAAGGTCGACTATCTCGATCGATAGCCAACCTCAAGGAACAGAATGGGGAAAATAGAGAACTACCTAACTTTACAAAACTAACCTTCTCAACAGGTGCAACATCCCCTGCGGAGAAGTCATTTAGGACCTTTGGGTTCGTGAAGCCCACCTATATTGTGGCAGGGACAAGGCCCACCAGAATACACCTCTGAGGGCTGCAAGCTAGTTAACGCGAGTCGTACGTGACACCTACTGTTATATTGCTGTAACGCGCGCTAAATCTGATGTGTTTTCATTTCTAATTTTACGGTTCTGCGGTTTTATGGTTCTGCCTACTATGTATAGACGTTTGCTCT
Organism: Parhyale hawaiensis; assembly: GCA_001587735.2. Lineage (NCBI taxonomy): Eukaryota > Metazoa > Arthropoda > Malacostraca > Amphipoda > Hyalidae > Parhyale > Parhyale hawaiensis. Next base: position 564,887 of record LQNS02278148.1, on the reverse strand, counting down.
AATATTACGTCGCGGGAAGGAAATTTGTTTCGCTTGAGCTTTAATTTTTCTTTACAAATCTTGTAGAAAAGTTCTTCAATCTCGGCGTTCAGTTATACGCATCTGATGAGTTTTTTTTTTTGTTGCAGCGGTTTGAAACTATAGAGGATAGCCGGTCAGTGGTAGAAAACAAAAATAAATCGAAAACATCAAGATTTTCAACAATATAATCCCATCTTCAGATGTCATAGTACTCTCGATAAAACTCAATTGATTCATTGCATTTTTAAAGACGATAAACTTGACTTTACAAGTGCTACTGACACATACGGGCATTTTCCTGGTTGAATTCATCTGCTTTTTGCAAGCCTCCTAAGCTAACGCTCTTTCAAAATTTTATTCATTGGAACGATAATAAAAAAGTTCAAAGATGCTTTGATACGTATTTTTGTGCATCTATAAAGATTGTAGTACTTATCAACGTACTAGCATCTTGTGACGTCACAAGCTTATTACACGGAGTATGCGACAATTGGGCTTTCCGCGTTCGCTAACCTGTTCCGTTTCATAATCCATGATCGCATCAAACAAAGCAGGAAACAAACAAAAAAAAAAAAAGATTGGCTTAATTCTGGTCAGCATCAACAGGTCCCTTGAAATAGTAAAAAAAAAAGAAAATAGGATACGCCTACAAAAATATTGAAACTTGTAAAATTATGAATGACTAAATTATCTGTAAATTGTGAGAAAAAGAGCTGAGCAAAGGTGAGCGAATCAAATGCATAGAACAATTCAAGGAGTACCGTCGTATTTTTATGGTCTTTATCAAGACAGAATTACGAGTTCTTTGCTGACAGAACAAATGCGTGATTCACAGGTGAAATCAGAATACCGTACTAGGAAAGGTTAGACGAGGTATAAGGCTGACGAACTGCGTAACGATAGGAAACGTTAAGCGACAGACTTTAGTTCAGTCGGGATGAGCTAATTTAGAAGCGCTATCTCAGCTTAAATAAAGGTACCTACAAACATTATTAAATCGTGGAATTTCCACGGGTCCCGCTATTACATTATAATTATCACTACACAGAATGTAGTCGAAATACACGTAACTCTGCTACACTAAGCTCCCTCTCCCGTCATTGTTATTGCCAATACAGCAAAGAAGAGAACATTTGGATCGCGTGGAGAGCTATTCTGCATTACAAAATACTTTACATGCTCAAAATTTTAGGATAGACAATCCTGTCCCGCTACCGGTACTCGAACGCTCTATTAACTAGAACAAATCGCGATGGTCTGCTACACAGTTTTACACATGGTTGAATAACCGTACGTAATTCAGGCATGGTTTCACACGAGCTCCGTTAGCTGTTAGAATGAGATGGTACTGGATAGTGATGCGGCAAATATTCGCATCCGCGACACATCCGCACCTTTTTTGACATCCGCATCTGTATCCGCGGATGTCAAGATGACAACATCCGCAATTGCATCCGCGCATGTCAAGATGGCGACATCCGCAATTGCATCCGCGGATCCCCCAAAAATAACATCCGACCCATTACTAGACTACTGGTTTTCCCTCAGCACATGAAAGAACTACTGTGTGTGTGTCGTACCTGAGCTATCTTATTAAGTAACAGCCACGGTTGTAGAAGTCCCGTGGAGATATACCTTATAACTAAAACTACTTACCGTCTTTTGAATTCTGTCTTTTATGATTATCTCCTGGTCCGGAGTTTCTACAGGCCACATGTGTTGATTTGGATCTTCCACATCCCGCTTACGAGATCTTTTGGGCTCTGGTTTCTTGATTCCACTATCAGCTGAAGACTCTCTCTGGTTTCTCTTGCTGCAAAGAAGTTGTTTCTCGACCTGCACTGAATGAGCAGATCTTTTCGAGGAAGAATGTTCTAAGGAAGGATCTTCCGAAGAAGAATCTTCCGAAGAAGAACCTGCTGAAGAAGAATTTGCTGAAGAAGCATCTGCTGAAGAAGAATCTGCTGAAGAAGAATCTACTGAAGAAAAATATTCCTCAGAGTCCTGATTGATTTTGGCGAAATTCGCAAGCTTGCCCTGACTTGGAACGGTTCGTGATGGCAACGATGCGCTGCTAGAAGTGCCAGCTCGAGGTTCTGTCGACGCTGGTACAATCCGATGATCCGTCGAATTTGACAGAGAAATCAATTTCCCACGGGGATTGGCTGCGGTGATCGCCGTATCATGATTTATAATTGTTGCTGAAGTACTGGGTTCTTCCTGAGAAGACAAACAGATTTCAGTACAACCTGTATTTGTGATTGGTGGAGCCGCATCTTTATTAGAATGAGCCTGAGGTCCATGCAAAATATTCGGCTGCTTTAACGCAGAGAAAACATGTTCTGGGGAATCTCTTGAAGCACTCGCTTGGTTGAGCGAAGCTGGATTACAGACCAAAGACGAACAAGCTGCAATTGCTGGACTGCTCTCGAAAGAGTATATTGACGCAATACTATCGTCCAATGGAGAGCAACTCTTTCTAAAATTTCCACTTCTTGAAGTTGTAGGCGCCATTAGCTCCTGAGCTGTCCGTGATGAATTTACGAGTTTACCTTTCAACATCAGAAACTCAGAAGTAGAAGCCTCGTCATTAACACTATTACATCTTCTCTCAACATCGTGTACTTCTGATGCTTCTTTCGGAGAGTCTATGAAGCTATTTCCATGCACGACATTCGCAACAAGCTCAGAGTCACTGTTGTTTAAAGTATGACTGTAAGTACCTGAATGTTCTGTCTGCTTAAGAGAAGACAGGTCAAGAGGACCTGCTTCAACAGTTAAAACGTCGTCGCGAGTACTTACATCTCGTGCTGCGCCATCAGAAAGACGTTGTTGGGAACCTTTTTTTGTGATTGTATTGGAGGTGTTCTCGCCAGTAAGCGGGAAAACCAAATTACTGCAAAAATTATCAAAGGCAATGGGAGCTGTTCCACCAATCTTATCAGAGCTTTCTGTCTCTGTATTTTCAGCGATTTCTTTTTTCATGTTTAAACTATTTGGAGACATCAATAAAAGAGTTGAAGGGCTTGATTCGGACGCTTTTCCACCTGGAAATGTGAACGACTGTTCCGAGATTTCGGGGGTTGAAAGACTACTTTCTTCATCGGTTAGCACGACCACTTCATCCTCGGCACTTGCCATTGCTGAGTGTCTTTCTATGGATGATGAACGAAGTTCCAGGCACTCGTAGTGCAGAAGAAGCCGCAATTGTCCGTAGGTTTCCTTTTTATAGACCAGGTAAATATGAGTTAACCGCAGAAATAGATGCGAAATTTTATGTATTGGGTGCAATATTATTAATCATGGGAGAGTAGTTTGAATTTGCCGAAAATAACTTCGAATATAAACATAACTTCGATAATAATTCTACACGCCTCAGGTGGGCGGATTTCATGCAAAAACATTTGTGTCTTTCGCGAACTTAGACAAAGAGCGCAGTTCTTCCAAATTTCCAACAAATAGGTACAGTCACAAGTATTTCCTGAATAAAACTCCTAATTCATATTCATTACTTACACATTATTGAATAAAAACTGCCCATATCGAGCGGATTCAACTAAATTACATCGTATGCATTGTTATCTTTCTAGCCACTGCCCAGTGATCAAAAGATAAGGGGAAGGAACTTGTGTATGTATTGCAATGTCGATGAAAGAACGAAAACACAATTCAAGGATATCCGTAGTGTATTCCACAGTAAGAATATTTGACTTTGGAAGGAAAAGAGAAGAAAGCCTGACCTGTATTAATATTACAGAGGAAGAAGTAAAATGGACACGAAATATAGACGTCGCGAACGCCTAGCATACGTTAAGGTAATTTATGGGTCTCTCCCACCCCCTCCCTCTTGGTAGTGCCTAGGTACTTTCCGTAATTGGATATATGAACACAAACATCACGGAAGTTGATTTATTTCCTCCACTAAAATCATATTAAATAGAAGGTTTCTGATAACGATAATATGAAACGCTTCAATCATTGGGTCCGTCTGATCGCTTAACATTCACTGTTCGCCTTCCTACCTAACAATTCGTGTCAATTTCATAAAAATCCGGGGTAAAGTTTTACCTTAGTGATGTATTTTTTTTCTTTTAATCTACTCATTTTTTGATGCAGGTCAAAAAATGAAGTTTGCTTTTTTCGGTAGGCTCCACTTTTCGAGATATATGACTTTGGAGTTCCCGTTGTTTTCCTATGGGAGAAAATACCCGTCGATGTCACACTGGGTTACTAACTTGTTCCCATTATTTCCCTATGGGAGAAAATAGCTGGCGATGGCACACTGGGTAACTAACCTAGGTTAGGTTTGGTTAGGTTGAAAGCCCTATTTAAAAGGCATTGCCATTACACTGTGCCATCGCCGGGCATTTTCTCCCATAGGAAAACAATCGGAACTTCAAAGTCATACATCTCGAAAAGTACAGCCGACCTAAAAAAGCGTTCATTTTTGGAAGCTGTATCGAAAAATGAGCAGATTAAAAGAAATAAAAATGATACGTCACTAAAATAAAACTACCCAATCCGTCCATAACTTTCAAAGATACGGTACTAAGAAAAAAAAAAAAAAAAAGAAATAAACAGTTGAACGGATCTTTATCAAAAGTTATCCACCTTTACCTCCTAACATTCTAACAATCCCTGTATAATCTGCTCACAGCTTTTTGAGTTATCTTCGTGACAGATATAGTGTACAGGAACATGCAGACAGATAAATTCAATGAAAGCAACCTCCTTGGCGTAGGTAACGAAGCAGTACTCTCTGTTTTTAGGTTAGGAGTGTAGGACTTTTCCTTCTGGTGACATCACAGCTTTGGTAAACAATATTATTATGTTCCTAGCTTAAGCCTCCCTACCCACAGAGTACATTATGATCCCAAAAGAGGAAGAAAGAAGGTATATGCATAAAGAACATCACGAGAAACGTGGGACCCATGCACGAGTTCACACGCATGGGAACAGTAAGCCGGGAAAGAAGAAGCACAGAACAAAACATAATCAGTAGGAGTATGAAGATGGAAAGAATGGAAGTGGGCACGACAGACAGGCATCCCGAAGGCTTAGCTAGTGGCTAACGTAGGTAACCTATACAATCCTCCTGGGTGCGCTGCTCTCCATAACATATGATGGGCGAACCTAACTAACCTAACCACATGGTCCGATCTATGTCCGATGAGGGGGCTTAGATATGCCTATCTGCTATTTTACAGGCAAAAGAAAAAAAAAATTGGTGTTGTAGAGAGTACTGATAGTAATTTAATGTTAAATTTAATACATCAATATATAAATATATTTTTATTTAGCACTTCACACGACTGACGTTCAAATTAGTGTTCAGCGCATCAATATCTCTGAGATTAATGGTCCTAAATGGCTAGGTTAAGGGAGGGGCGGAACAGTAAAAGTTAACAAATAATAAATAAGATGTGCATTTATAACGGACATACTGTATATGGATATCGGGTCAATTTTTACTTCAAGTCCAAAATAGAATTTTTACATTTTAAGGAATAAAATTGATAAAAGGATCCATTTAAACACATTTTGCACGAATACCATTTTGCTTGCAAATGCTTAGTTTTAGAGATATTTAGCTCTGAAGTTCCCATTGTTTTCCCATGTGAGAAAATACCCGGCGACTCCACAGGCACCGAAACTGACAAAGCGACCCAACCTGATCTAATATAATCTACCCTAACCCATCCCAACCAAACCCGTCCCAACCTAGGCAGTTTTTTACTTTAGACGAGCCAGTCTATTTTCTTTATTCATGGTCAGATTGTTTTGACACTTGCACAGTATACGTAAAAATGAATTTTAAGAACATTTTATTCGTGTAAATTTTTCGATTTTCGCAATTGTTTTTAAGTAATGTTGACATTAAACTTTCTTCATTTCTACCAATCACAAGCCTGCTTGACGCGAGTTACTCTTTCGAACCAACAGGAAACTTGCGTGACGCGTTAGTTGACCAATAAGAGTGACGCGTTGGTGTCGGCCAATAAGAAGCGTGTATAAAGTATGGCTGCAACTATTGGGGGATTTACCCCATTTTTTGAAAATTTCAGATGGTATCAGGGATTTCAGAACAATTCCGGGAGTTTTTCAACTTCTTATTTGACAATTACGCAAATAATAATTATGTACTACCGCGTAGCTATATTCCGGATATATTGAGATGAGCATAAAGTGTTTATTTATAGCCTAAAGCTTCCATTTATATTATTTTATGAATATTTGGGACATTATTTCAACTTTTGGGGAAATCTGAACTTCCCTTTTAAGTGATTTTTTTTTTCGCCGGTGTTCGCTGTAGAGTGCGGACGTACAGCTTATATTACTTGTGGTGTTGTGTTCTTATTGGTATATTTTGCAGTACAAACATTTTATTTCCGTTATTTATTGTTCGATTGTTATCAAACCTGCACAATAGACGTAAAATTGATTTTGAAGAACATTTTATTCCCTTTTTCTTGAATTTCAGTTTCATTATGTTTGGTTAGTGTACGTAAGATTAGGATAAGTTAGCGCAGGGTAGGTTAGGATAGGTTGGCATAGGTTGGGATAGGTTGGGATAGGTTGGGATAGGTTGGGATAGGTTGGGATAGATTGGGATAGATTGGGATAGGTTGGGATAGGTTGGGATAGGTTGGGATAGGCTGAGATAGGCTGAGATAGGCTGGGATAGGCTGGGATAGGCTGGGATAGGCTGGGATAGGCTGGGATAGGCTGGGATAGGCTGGGATAGGCTGGGATAGGCTGGGATAGGCTGGGATAGGCTGGGATAAGCTGGGATAAGCTGGGATAAGCTGGGATAAGCTGGGATAAGCTGGGATAAGCTGGGATAAGCTGGGATAAGCTGGGATAGGCTAGGATAGGCTAGGGTAGGCTAGGGTAGGCTAGGATAGGCTAGGATAGGCTAGGATAGGCTAGGATAGGCTAGGATAGGCTAGGATAGGCTAGGATAGGCTAGGATAGGCTAGGATAGGCTAGGA
>LQNS02278148.1:545405-557077 GCA_001587735.2 Parhyale hawaiensis | reverse complement strand
TGCAGTCAAATTTTTCCAGGAGAACAAAATTATACCAGCAAATAAGAAGTGCAGAAGGAAGCATGATATGGTATTTAAAGAATGTGCTGGAAATGTTGTATGGCGATGTAGTAAATCGGCATGCGGTCAAGAACGCCTTCCAGTTCGCAAAGATACGTGGTTGGAGGGTTCAACGTTACCACTGAAGAAAATAATTATTTTCATACATTCATGGGCTAAGGAGTACACAACAATAGATTTTTGCATTGAAGAACTTGGAATTAGCAAGGACACAGCAGTGGATTTCAACAGTTATCTTAGAGAGGTAAGTTAGTGTATCGGAACCTAACATAACCATTGCGACATTTAGTTCTTTCATTTCTAGAGGGTCGTTGAACCAGAAATGTTCTTGGAGAGTAGGTATGGTTTGCGCTTCCATCTGTTGTAGTATGTTTCAGAACTCTGGATCTGGAGGTGGAAGGTTGCTCTTGCTCGCAAAATATCTACACAAGGCAGATGAAACTTCACTTGGATGGGCTATTGGTCCAGAAGGGGTTTGCAGGACGATGGCACGTCTGTGGTTGTTTCCACTAATTTGACGGATTTTTTGCCAGACTTCTTTTGAAGGTGTAGATCCTCATTTCATAGTGTGGCACTTCTCGCCAAGATCTTGGCGAGTACGGTAGTTTGCCGCCCTCGGGAATGCGGGTGCGCGCCCATGAGCGCCGCGACCCGGGGAACCTCATTTCATAGTGTGGCACTTCTTGCCAAGATCTTGGCGAGTAGTTTGCCGCCCTCGGGGATGCGGGTGTAGATGATGTAATCGATTGGGTGTATGTTTCCCAGGATTCTTGCTTTGCCTTTAGGACTGTCCATCGGAATATAGCTTTTTTTTTTTGTTTGAATTGGATCCAAGTTTGGATGTTTGGATGATTCTTATATTGGGTTAGGGCAACTTGTTTTTGCTTTCTTGCAGCTGCACAGTCCTGTGTCCACCAGCAGCATGGTCCGGCTGGTCGCTGATGCCTTGTTTTCCCTATAGTTTGATTTCTGGCCTCAGTGAGAGCGCAGATCACGGAACCGCAAGCCTGTGTTGGTGACAGGAACTCAGTTGGAAGTTTTACTGTTGCATTGAACTTTCCCCAGTCTGCTGTTCGAAGGCACCACCAAGGAGGAGAAGGTGGTAGCTCTCTGTTGGGTATTATTTTACTTTCCCTTACACATGATTTTCATGACTTTTCTTGTGTTTAGTATGTAAATTGGGTCAATTCAAGACATTTTACAAGAATGACGTTTTCGTCGCAAATGCTTAGTTTTTGAGATATATGACTTTGTAGTTCCCATTGTTTTTCTATGGGAGAAAATACCGAGTGCCGGCGAGCGGTCCCAACAAGCGAAATTAGGGTTAGGTTAGGTAANTCGGCTATTTTCTCCCATAGGAAAACAATGGGAACTTCAAAGTCCAATATCTCAAAAACTAAGCATTTGCGACGGAAACGTTATTCATGTAAATTGTCTTAAATTGACCCAATTAACATACTGAAAGCAACAAAAACCTAAAAAAAAACATGTGTAAGTGAAAGTAAAATTTTACCGGGTAACCTACCCTAACAGGGTAACCTACCCTAACAGGGTAACCTACCCTAACAGGGTAACCTACACTAACAGGGTAACCTACACTAACAGGGTAACCTACCCTAACATGGTAACCTACCCTAACATAACCTACCGTAAGCTCTTGTAGAGTCGCCGTGTATTTTCTCCCATAATAAGGCAAAGGAATTTCAAAGTCAAATATCTCGTAAACTAAGCATTTGCGAGCAAAATGGTATCCGTATTAAATGTGTTTCAATGGATCCTTCTACCTATATACTAACACCTTAAATTGTCGAAATTCTATTTTGGACCTAAAGTAAATTTCACTTGGTATCGGGAAACTTGGGTATTTATGTAGCAAAGGGGCATTAAAAAAAAAGACCCTTTATTGTTTTAATTGATGTAGAACACGAATCTGAAGTCCGTTTGTGGCGGTCGGGCCTAGTTTTTCAGATATTAGACTTTGAAGTTCGTATTATTTTCCTATGAATCCTTTGGGGAAAAATACCCGGCGATGGCAGAGTGTAGTGGAACAGCTTTTAAATAGGTTTTTAGTGTTGTACAGGTATTTGTCTTAGGTTAGGGTAGGTTAGGTTAGGTTGGGTTAGGTTGGGTTAGGTAAGGTTGCCTAACCTAACCTTACCTAACCTTACCTAACCTAAGACAAATACCTGTACAACATTAAAAACCTATTTAAAAGCTGTTCCACTACACTCTGCCATCGCCGGGTATTTTTCCCCATAGGAAAATAATGGGAACTTCAAAGTGAATATCTCAAAAACTAGGTCCGACTGCCACAAACGGACTTCAGATTCGTGTTCTAAATAAAAAAATACATCAATTAAAAGAATAAAAAAGGTTTTTTTTATGCCCCTCTGCTAGATAAATTCCGAAACTTGTCTAATTGTGTAGAATCAATTTCTAGCAGTAAAAATACTAAGCCCCACATTGTGTTATTGTAAGAATTAACCTGCTTTCTATACTTTTTTTCAGACCGTTTATTTCATGTGTATCATAACCCGAATGTCTAATATAAAAAGACAATAACTCTTACAATTTAAAAAGTTGTTGCCTTTTAACACAAGCTCATACTTGAACTTTTTAGACTGCAGTTTTAATTTACTCGTGCTTACTTTCGCTGCGAAGACACCTGCCTCCCCCACAGCCTCAGCGCACGTTCCCGTATGTTGAATTCTGAGGCGCGTTGCTATCAGGCCTTCGGTGTCACATACTTACTTGAGGATGAATATGGCGCGTCGCCAACGCAGGCCTTGGCGCCCCCACTCCGCAATGCTATATCCGCTTAGATCCTCTTCAGGAGGTCCACCTCCCGCAGGAATCCCAGTACTGCTTCTGGCTTGATAGGTTGGCTCAGTANGTTCCGTACAGGCCTGACGTAGTGGACGGCGGGCGGTCTCAAAGAACGGGCAGAAAACAAACAAGTGTTCTAGGGTTATTGTGCACAGACAGTGAGGGCAGATGGACGGCAGAGTACGGGTGAAATAGTGGCCATGAGTAAAGCGTGTGGTTGCTAACCGCATGCGGGAAATGGTGATTTGCTGAGTGCGTGGTATGTTATGTGGGACAGAGTAAACATTGAGAATAGGTTTGAAGGAAGTCAGGCGAGGAGAAAAGCGATCCCACTGAGATTGCCAAGCATTCTCACAGTAAAGTTTAGCTTTCTTCCGTAACTCTCCTATTGAGAGAGGGGTGTCACATGTGCTAAACCGGTTTTCAATGCGACAGAGATTGGTATCACAGGGTGACACCCACGGCAACGCTCCAAAATCGTAGGGTTTTGAGCTGGGTAACACTGCCTTTGTTGACAAACATTGAATTTGATACAAAACAATTGGTATTAAAAATATATGGCTGCCATATCTTGCTTGATTCCTGCATTTGAAGCATTCTTGCGTATTTTTTCAACTTTTTATCCTAAAATACAGGAATATTAAGGCTTCGCTAAAAATGTTAAGGTACAAGTATTCTGTAAATTCCGCAACACTTCTTGGGGCGCTTAGATCGCACATTGCATTCACCACTATAAGGAGTGACACCGGCTAGCACCGCATGTGAGGGTAACACCGGCGTCTGATTGCAAAACGCCTCTGACACTATACCACACCGTGTAGTGGGGAATGCAACGTGCGTTCTCAGCGCCTCCAAAAAGTGTTGCGAAACTTTCGGAAAGCTCATACCATAATTTGACAGTATTTTAGGATGAAAGGTTTAGAAAAATACGCAAGATTGCTTTAAATGTTAGAATCCACTATTTAATAAAACACAGTTGTTGGTCGCTTGCTCCCTTGCATGCTTCTATGTTGGTCCGTCTCTCCGTCTCTTTCTATGGGAATATGATAGGAATAAATTCAAGGGCGTAGCGATCCGATGAATGGGAATAAGATAGTTTGAAATTTGAGGGCCCTGGCTCTGGATCTCCAGCCTCTGGATCCCGGGTTCTAAATCCCCGGCCCTGAATTTCCGGCCTCTAGATCCCGTGCTCTGGATCCCGAGCTCTATATGCTGGATTTTGAATCCCCGACTCTGGCTCCCCGGGAGTTAGAGAAGCTCACAGTCTCCCTCCTCAGTCTTGGGAGTTTTCGTTCCTTTCGTGCATAATCCATTCCGTTTATGCTTTCATTAGCTGAATCGTATCGTAGCAGTGCAATCTTTACGATGAGCAGATGCCTTTTTAATACTGAGTTTATATCACAGCCAAATTTTAATGCTTAGAGTTCAACAATCCCTTGGTATCCACGATACGGTGAGCCCTGGGCATTTCCTGTGAATTATTTTGACTGAACTATATTTACCTCCGCCATGGAGGTTATGTTTTCGCAAGGAGCGTCTAAAGGGAGGAGTAAGCGTAATGAAGTCTTCTTTGGGCGAGTAAACACATGGCTTTGTCACGAGACTTGGAGCTGGCGTTTGGAGTTCTTTAACTGGCTGACAAGGCTGACTGTCCTGGCTGAGTGCCTCTCAGTTGGCCGACGGCCGTGGCGCGAGGAGGTTGTATGGCTCATGCGCTGTAGTGTGGTTGGTATCTGTCTTATTGCTTTAAACAGACTGGGAGTTGTTTAACCAAGTTAAACCAAAACTGCACCGCATTTTGACTATATCGAACTGTAATTTTGGCTCATAGACTTTTGAATTGTCAATCCACCTTCTTGGGTGGCACTTTCAGACTAGGCAGTAATACCACAGTAAACTGTGGTAATACGTTGATGTTTGAGCAGGAGCGATTTTGTACAACCACAACGTCTAACAGTCACGCAGGCAATGTCGCAGCAGCTGCATAGCCGCTCTCTGATTGAACACGCTACTCAGCCAGTTGTAGGGGAATGTTTACTCGCAACGCCCCCGTAGGGTAATAGAGAGGGCGCGTTCCTCTCTATTAGAACCTCCTAGTGTTTTCGTCGGATTTGTCAGTCTTTCTGTCTGTCATCAAGGTAACTCAAAAACTTATGAACGGATTTGGACGAAGTTTACAGGGATTGTAGGGTATATTAGGAGGAACAGTTGATTAACTTTTGGTGGCAATCCGTCCATCTGTTTGTTTGGTTGTCTGCCTCATTTTTCTCATTGCCATAACTCAAAAAGTAATGGACGGATTTTTCTTAAATTCACATGAGTTGTTAGGTATATTACGAAGAGTAAAAGACCAAATTTTGTAATGATCCGTTAGCTCGTTCGTTTGTCACTGTCTTTAGTTATATACTTGTTAGCACAACAACTGAATAAAAAAAATGACAGGATCTTTATAAAATTTATAGGAGTTGTTAGGTTGGTAATGTTAAAAGAAATAAATAAATTATTAAACTTTAGTGTAGATCGTTAGGTTTGTTCGTGTGTTTGTCAAATGTTTGTCATAATGATTGTTAGCAGCATCACTCAAGAAGTTTTCAATGGGTCTTTTTTAAATTTACAGGCGTTGCTAGTAATTTTTATAGCCATAAATGATTGAATTTTAGTGTAGATCGGTTGGCTTGTTTGTATGTTTGACTTAGTTTGTGATGTTTGTTAGCCAATGACTCAAAAAGTATCTAATGGATCTTTATGAAATATACAGGAGTTGTTAGTAATGTAAAAAGACATAAATGATCGAATTTTGGTACAGATCGGACGATTCGTTTGTATGTTTGACCTATGTTTGTCGTCAGTCCGCGGTTCCGTTCGACGTCTGCCAAGTTTTGCGGCGAGAGGCGTGGCGCTGGCCAACGGAGGAGTACCGAAGGCACCTGGTAGAGGTGCGACTCAGGTTCTACGACTCCTAGCTAGTTAGGGAGCTGGAGGTCACGGCAGTTTACCTGGTTTCCGCCCTTCGTCCCGAACACCCAGTACACTCCGTTGTCACCGCACAGGCTGGCCCCTGTCTCATCCGCCACAACCCAGCAACCAAATTCCCACCTGACATTAACCACCTACTTACTGATAATATCATGCCTTCCCCAGAGTACCGCTCAGCGATTTCCTCCCTCCGCCGATCTGCCGTGCAAGCCTCACTAGACCGCCTACCCGTTAACAGGGTTTTGGGCTTTGCCCCGTCGGAGATTTCGCCCGAGGAAGCTGTCCTCTCCCGAGCGGCCCGTTCCACTCTATCACAGTTGCGCTCAGGTTTCTGCTCTGCCCTGATGTCATACCGCCATAGGATCGGACTGGCGAATTCCGACTCCTGCCCCGAGTGTCACAGCGCCCCCCACACCGTAAACCACCTGTTTGAGTGTCCCGCCCACCCTGCCGCCCTCCTTCCTACCTCTCTATGGGACAGCCCTTTTTCTGTGACTGACTTCTTGTGCTCCCTGCCTTCCTTCTCATACCTTCCGCCACACGCCCGACCCCCTCCGGAGCCGCCCCCTACGTAACAACAACAACATAATGTTTGTTTGCAGCCTAACTCAAAAAGTTATGAACTGATCTTCGAAAAAATTGAGAAACTTTTAATACTATCAAGAGGCACAAATGATTAGATTTTGGAGTTGATACAAAGAAAATAATTAATTCAGAGCCAATTTGAGTTTTTCATTACCGTTGCCCTACTTGGCGGAGGTATGCGCTTTTAGTGTGCTCTAGTTCAGCTTAAATTTTGCAGTTATGGACTATTTCCATTCATTTACAAACAAAGGCACCGTTTATTAACAACATCTGTGTTACGCAGCTCATAACCCTACTATTTTTGAGGTTGCGTCGGTGTGACCTGGTGTTACCCAACCTGTGTCGCATTGGAGGGAGAGGTTAAACAAGTAACACCGAATTAAGGCTTCATTGCAACAGGATTAGAATTGACTGAAAAAATCGAGATCGGACTTCTGCTGCTTTTGATAGTAACTCTTAAGGCGCGCACACACACGCACGTGAAAGTTGCACTGCCAGGCTTTCTGTAGCCGATTGCGTTACAGAGCACAAGATTTCGGCTTGGACATCGCTATGCCACTAAAAAGAATACCCCAAGTGTGAGTCGTTTCATGTAGTTCGTACGCTATTACAAGCAGCAATGGTAAAGCTTTCAGAATACCTCCTACTTCTGAGCAAGTGTAAAGTTGCAATGACTGATAATATTAGCGTGACATTCAAGCGCCAGAAGTAGTATAGTCACGGCAACGTATATAACGGCCTAAGCGAAAAGTTGAGTGAACGACCAATTTTGCGATAGTGTCCTTACGCTATTATGGCCGATTTAGAAGTTAGTTATTTCAACGGGTTCTCATCCACACGTCCGAAAGGGCTGCTGTTCTATACGGACAAAAAAATTTTTTTTTTTTTTTTCAGCAGAGAACTGCCCAGTGTTCTGAGTTTTACGTTACTAGATGTATAAAGAGTTATTTGTAACTTGTTCCGTGACCTTTGCCGAGGAAACGGATTTGACGGATAACGTTTTAATAACTCTGTTGAAAACGACGCTGCATAACATTGGGACGAGTTGATGGGTGAATGCGTTGCAAAAGCTAACGTCTGGATCAGCCCCCAAGGTTCGTTCATTTGGCTCGTCATAGGGCGTGTCCAATTGGGTTCCGAAATTACGCCTTCGAGACTTCGCTTGATTGAAATTTCAGCCAGAAGCTTTTACTTTTAATCGCGTTGTGGGTGTTGACATGCAACGTGATTACGTTGGACGGGTAAAAATTGCATTTTATGTAGCAAATTTTAGTTTTTTGAACGGTTCAGGGGAAACCGACTGAGAGTCAATGCCTAGCTGGAACTCAATTCGGCGAGTCGAAGCCACTGCACCAGCGTAAAGTTTCTAACAAGACAAGTCTCTAGGGCTTAATTTTGGGACCCAATTAATCCAAGGACGGTCAATGCCAAGCCCACTCGCCTGAAACCTTAGACAAGAGCGTTGGCTTCGCCCGAAGAAAACTTGCTGCTTAAGATTCATCATGAAATATGAAGAAACGTATTGTCTTCCTGTCTAGGATAAAAGATTTGTTTAAACGCTCCCGCACATTCCGCTACCTATATTCTGTTCGTGTTATACAGGGTCTAGTGGTAGGCCCATGACTATATATAGGCTTTATAAATGGGGCGCACGTTAGCGACTCTTGTCAGTTTCATGGGCATAAAGCCAATTCTATTAATTCTGTTCCGTTGGAGACGGATGGTTTCAGCTTGCACGTAATTACCTCGTCGAAAAAAAAAAATTATAGAATCTCTTGGCCGCTACTATGTTGCGCTTTGTAAACTATTGCAAGCACCTAGGGAAAATTTAAAATTATTCTCTTACTTTTGAGCAAGTTTGAGCCCACAATGATGTATATGAGGGTTTCAATAGTTTTAGCGCAATATTGCTATACGCATCAAGTTGAAGTCGCGGTAGCGATAATGCAAGTGTTTAAGTTGCCTAATTTTGCACAGCTACGCTGACAAAATAATGTCGGTAGTGTGAACCCAGCTTTATTTGTTGGCAATATTTATAATATATACACTTAATAAGGGAAAAATTGAGGATTTTAATATTATGAAGAATGAAAAGGTTGGTCCTAAGGTAAAGGAAGGGTAATGGTGCAAAAATGACTGAGAAAAATGTTAGTGGATTTGTTGTGGGGGATATCCGTCTGCAAGCTCTCCATATATGAAAATATTATGTACCAAGAGGCACTAAAGTACCATTCTCTACCAGTATAATGTAAAACTCTCTAGGAGTAGGTGGTAGAATATATAATACCATACCAGCAGGTATTTTTTATAGATTTGAATTTTATTCTAAGTAACAGCTCTCTTAATGGTCCATTTTTTAGATGCAACGAAGAGCTTTATACTTGTTCTTGTCTGTAGACTGCAGTATATATGTACCGGTAAATAGAGTTGTGCACAGTGTGAGTCGCAGTAGGATGGGAATACCACTAATACTCTAAACCTTAGTGGCTTGAACGTCCACGTTCGGGCTGCCAGATTAACGGATGCACCAGGTTTAGGAGACCACTCTTTAATGAGATCATATTCCGAGTTGGGCAATTGTGCTGCACAAATGGTGTTAGCATAAGCACATTTGCTTACTTTGTGATCATCAGCACAACGAGATCCAAGAGCGATCAAAGATCGTGTAATCTGCGAGGCAAGTTCGAGTATATTTTCTTATGGTTTACGAGAAGTTCAAAACTTATCGTTCTTTTTTTTATTGCTTATAAAATATTTTTTCCAATAAATTATTCAAAATTGTCAGTCATCTGTTGTTGCCAGGTAACTATGTATAGCTAGCGACAGTGACGTCAAAAGAAATTTGTTATACATCGTGCTACGGTTATTTGAGAAATTATAACAGTCAATAGTTATTTTAAGTTAAAAAGCACCAACACCGTTGTGTCAGAATATATAAATTTCGAAAAGATATAGAATGCCTAACTTGCTCAATCTAAGGGATCTTTCGCAGTCATATAGTAACCAGTTACTTTTTCGAAGCAAAGGAAATATATCTGTACTGTTTAGGATATATCCCACCGTTTTTGAGTATAAGACACTTCAAAATTTGGTATATATTTATGAAAAAGAATTATTACAACCGTTTTAGTTGTCTATTATTTGAGGAAATTAAGTGAAGATCATTGCTTGGCATTTTTCGTTGATAAGCCTGTTGGGAGCCAAAAATAGATATAAAAAAATAGTTTCATTATTGTTTATTCTAGGGAAATCATGGATATTCTTCAATCATATTCTTTTGCAAATAAGTCCGTGGAGAGTAAAAATATATATCAGAAAGTATTGTCATTATTGATAAAGACCAGCATGCCGCTTCCTACAGACAGTCGTTCGAATATTAGAAAATAACTGAAAAATTTGATCATTACTGGTATCCATTTTCCTTGAGAAATAATGGAGATTATTACTTACATTTTTACAAATAAATCCGTTGAAGCTAGAATAATAATTAATTTTCGATGGTGCTTTACCAGCTTATGTTCAATTGCTACTTTCATTATCACATTGTGAATATAATGGCAATAGCTCATACAGGGCCGGAGCGTGAGTTCCGGTTGTTTTTTTGGGAATTGGCCTGTCGGTCCGTCTACTGCCTGATACTTAATCTAATCTAGTCTAGTTTGGCAACGAGACCAACTGCTTTAGTTTGACTCTGTAGCCCGAACTGCCCGTTGCAGATTTGGAAGCAAAGTTAAAAGAAAGCAAAGACTGTCGGATGCGACTGGTCGTCTCGGACGGGGTCTTCAGTATGGACGGCAACGTCACCCCTCTGCCTCAAATCTGCGACCTCGCTGACAAATACAAAGCCCTCGTCTTCCTTGACGAGTGCCATGCAACGGGGTTCTTTGGTAAGACCGGCAGGTGAGTTCTCTTTCTTTGGGGCATCTTTTGAAGAGATTACACCGTTGGAAGTTTTATTCAGGTCATTGATACATCCCTAAAAGCCCCGAGAAGTATAGCCGAAAATAACTAATACAGTGGCTATAGTATGACCATTTAATCAAGGCAGTTTAGTCGTTGTTAAATTCTTCTATAGTGGTGCCAATTCTATGGGTATTTCTTAGATTTCTCTATATGCAGGTAGTGGGCGGGGCTAAGATATGGGCCGAACAAAATCTCAGAAATACCCATAGAATTGGCAATGCTATTTAGGAATTTCACAACGTCCAAACTGCCTTGATGAAATGGTCGGACTATAAAAATTATGTTAGGGTGGTAGATACATTAAACTGTACAAACTCCTCATTTATTTTATCGAAAAAGAACAGCAAAATCAACTGTTCATGGTGATTTCGGTACTATGCATTTCAGTCAGAGCTACAATAAAATTACAAGTCATATGGCTTGTCCATGATTCATTGAATATATTGAACCTATTTATAACGTTCGCAAATACCAGAAATATCACGTCATATTACACGCACGCTGAAATATTACCCCAATTGAAGTCAATATAACTATCGCTGTGACGAACTTTGTGTGCGTTTACACTACACCCACCTGTATGCGTATCATTTCACTCTTGGTATTCAAGAACTGCAACTCTTCCAGAGGAACAGAAGAATTCTTTGGCCTGGGCAACAGCCGCGTTGACATTATCAACAGCACCCTAGGCAAGGCGCTGGGGGGCGCTGCAGGGGGCTACACCACCGGACCGAAGGAGCTCGTGACCCTCCTGAGGCAGCGGGCTCGGCCCTACCTCTTCTCCAACTCCCTGCCTCCTCCTGTGGTGGCCTGTGCCAGTAAGGTACTTATGATGATGTCCCTGGTACTGGTACTGTAATGTGGCGGCCTGTGCCAGTAAGGTACTTATGATGATGTCCCTGGTACTGGTGTCTCTAGTTCCACAAAGGTACTCACGGCTTCAGTGACCTTGGTAATGATAGCGTAGTGGCATGAGCCAGTAAGGTGCTTATAACTTCGCTGTCTCCAGTCATGGTACTGTGGAGACAAGTGTCCCGAAGGTACTCATGGCTTTAACGTTTCTCAGACAAAAACAACCGTTACTTGGTGCACGTTCGTGAGGTTCATTTACTAAATATACAGCATATGCAGAGCATGTAGTACCAGTGGTTGGCTTAAATACAGCAAACTACGGGTATTTTAAGCTAGCGGTCATTGACAGTCTCTGGTAAGGTACACATCTCAACTGATCTTTCTCCACAGTCTTCCAAAAATTGCACAGT
>LQNS02278148.1:532446-545305 GCA_001587735.2 Parhyale hawaiensis | reverse complement strand
ATGCTGGGGCGTTAATAAATGCAAAGGTTAAGTGCGTTGTCGAGGGGAAAATAAGTTAATCACCAAATGTCATTCACATAAATAACACAACCAAAGCAATGCATCAATATTATTCGCATTTCCGCAGCATCCCGCTCGTGTTACTAGGATTTTTCTACATAAACTGAAACCCTTGAAACGACATTCAACTCCTACTCATAGTATGGAATCTATGTTTCGACATTGTGCTAGCTTTACAGTCTCAAGCCCCAAGGGCCTCTGATGAAATTAGTTTTATCTAACATAGACCTTCATCTGCAGGTGTTCGACCTCCTGCTAGGCAGCTCAGGGCTCGCTGAGAAGGTCCAGGCCAACACAGATAGGTTCCGCTCCAGCATGACTGCCGCGGGCTTCACCATCGCTGGAGAGGATCATCCCATTTGTCCCGTGATGCTCGGCGACGCCAGACTAGCGTCCCAGTTCGCCGAACTGATGTTGGGTGAGCAGAAATGGGTTCTTTTCTTTCATTTACAGACGCCAGCATACTATAGCAATTTGTCGAGCTAATATTGGCCAAGCAGAGATGGATTCCTTCATATCATTAGGGGACGTCGGTATGCCATGGCAATTTGTCGAATTGATATTGGTTAAGTCTGAAACATCACATTCCAATTTCTCTGACTGGTGTTACGTAGGTTGGAGTAGTTACCTCCGCCAAGAAGGTTAGGTTTTTGTCGAGTTTGTCTGTCTGTTGTTTGCTCTGTGCGTAACCACATCGTGCGTGTAATACATGATGCCGGAGACACATAGGCACGGGCACGCCCGAGTTCATGAGAGGATTAGCGATTTGTAAGTTGTTTTTATGCATATTTATTATTGGTAGCATAGATACAACACCATGAAGGACTTACGAGCTGCACATCCTCGAATCAAGTTGTAAATGCAAATTCATAGTGTAGCCTCGGCTTAACGGGCGTGATGGGGGTTCAGTAGATATGAACAGGAATATAATTAGTAGAGCTAGGACATCGGAGAATTTATACGTAAAATGCTATTCACTCTCAATGCTCCAAACGCTATTGAAGTTCCAAAGAGCTCACGTAGTGCTCCATTTGACTCTAACTGCATAGAAAGTTGATGAAATCTCAATTAACTGGAGCATGAATAGCAGGCGGTGAACCGTACTTTCATGTGTACTGAATATCAACGAGTTTGATTCAAGCATATACAAACGACAACAGCAACATTCAATACACACTGACAAGACTTTTATCAATTTGAATGTAGTAAAATGGTTGAAGTAATGAACTTCTTGAGAGAGGGGTTATTTTCTTTTGAGCTCCTCCAAACTATGACACACTAACGAATAAAATAGCATAATTGGTAGATGAATGAGACGTGCATAGTTACTAAAATAGTTGTAATTTTTGAACTTTGATTTCTGTAATTTTGCAATTTAATTTAGTTTTTCTGAACTGGTTGTAGTCGCATTTTGGGCAAGTTTTGTTACCCTAGGCGCAACACCAAGGGCTTGTTGCAATCAGACGCCAGTGTTCCCCTGTGTCACCCCGTGTAGCGGTGCATGAATGCGACGTGCGATCTCAGCGCCCCCAAGAAGTGTTACGGAATTTGCAGAAAACTCGTTCCTAAACATTGCTGGCGGAGCCTGATCATGGCTGTATTTTAGACTAAAAAGTTGGAAGATACGCAAAAGTGCTTCAAATGTTGGAATTCAAGTAATATATGGCTGTCATCCATTTTTTAATACCGATTTTTAGCCATCACAGTCAAAGCTTGAAAGCAAAGGCAGCGTTACCCAGCTCGTAACCCTACAATTTTTTTTTTTGGAGGGTTGTCATTGGTGTCACCCAACCTGCGTCGCATTTAAGGCCGGTGTAGTGCAGGTGACACCGAAGGCCTGATTGCAACACGCCCCTGTATAAGATGACGCAATACCGGTTACGTACATTCAGTGCTTCGTTGTTTGGTGCACTGTTGACATTGTACTGGACTAAAGTCAAATGTTGTTGTGCTTTATTTTTTTTAAGTTTTCGTTATTTTTTCAATCTTTTCACTTCTCATTTTTACCTGTAAAATATTTTCAAAAGCAAAACCTCTTTTAAATTCTTACTCTAATAGATGTGTAAATTATACTTTGGTGCACAGATCGCTCCGATAGCTGCCCCCAAACGCTCCGGCAACTACCAAAAACGCTCCCATAAGTGCTTCTGATGCCCTTTTCTATCGCTACTATGGCACACGTATAGCGCTACAAGGGCTCCTTTTAACCGCAACTACGGCTCTCTTTTAACAGCTTTAGTGTCCAGCTCCAATAATTAGATTCTCAGTTTAGAAAGTAAATACATACATACATACGGTTATGAAAATTTTTCTCTACTTAAACTCTACAGATTAAGACTAACGTAATGGAAAGCTATACCTGTAGTAGCGACAGCCTGGAGGATGCTTACGATGATACTGAAAGCGTCTGGTTTACCGCTGCAGCCAGCAATTGAGTTTTTGTGGCGCTTAACGTTCTTAATATCTGATGCTGATGCGAGGGTACTGACCCTGGCCAGAAATGAAGAAGGCCAGGGGGCTCAGGTCGTGGCACAAAAGCCTTCCGTCGATGGTGCGATAGCTCTTGCCGGTTTGTGATTGACTGCAACCGTTCATTTTTCTGGGCCAAGTTACCCAATACCTGTAGCACGAACGAGTGCATTTGAATTTCCCAGTGTGGTGAAACTGACTTGACCTTTTCGTGGGCAGAGCGCGGCATCTACGTCATAGGCTTCAGTTACCCCGTGGTGCCCCACGGGAAGGCCCGCATCAGAGTGCAGCTCTCCGCAGCGCACTCGTTTCTCCTGTAGCTGTCCTGGTGGCTTCGTAAGTAGGCAGTGGGAAAACAGCTTGGCGTCATCAGCTAAGCCGCTTCTGCTCATGGCTGAACTAACATAAAATTATTCAATCGTCTAACGTAAACAAATTGCTATCATCATGTTCTCTTCGCCAGGCTGCTAACTAGGTAACATAAACAAACAAATGCTGTATGTGACAACACCGTTCTTCTCGAGGCTGACATCACCATTTTCTTTGTTTATGTTACGCGGTTGAAATAATCTAGTGTTAGTTCAGCCCTGGGTGTGGGTACCCTAATAGAATTCTTGCTGGCCCGAAATAAGCAAAAACGGCGAATTAGCTACTGGGGCGGCCTCAACAATTGTTAAGGTTATTACTGGATTTTCAATCGTTTGCCAAACTGCTCGTGGAGTTGACGCTATCAGTCGTATCCTGTTTGTAGCTCATACCCGCAGAGAAACCTATTTTGCGGTGAGTTTAGATTTCCCTTTTAAAATAAAAATCTAATCAGACTGTTCTTTAGATTTACCTCGTTAAAGGTAATTATATGCTCACTGTTATAGAAATTTCTTTGTGTGATACAATATCTCATGTCCATACACAAGTGTTGACGTATCAATACCCGTCACCATCTTGACTTTATCTAGGTTGTATGTGTCCCACCCCTCTTAAGGTGGATGAGAATTTCCAGGGACCTTACTAGTTAGATTAGTTCAGCGCATCTCTTTTAAACTGGAGCCAATTACAGTTTTATCTACAAACAACTCTGTATAAAAGGCAGGGTAAAACGACAGTATGTAAGTAACTGTTGGGTTATTATACCATGATACATACGTGCAAGATGTCTCGTTCTATGACGGGGTATAGCACTGGTTACTGGGCATAAAGTCCAGTTCACACTGTGCAACTTTTATTGCTTCCCTCCACACCTTCTTCTCTGGACGAAAATTTTGATTACGCTGTGATGCCGCCGTGCGTGGATTGTGATGTTAAGCTAAGCAAAAATCCTCTAATGCGGCCATATGTTTGACTGTCGAACGCTCTACATCAGTGGTTTTTAATTTTTTCTAAGTCTGGTACCCCTAGAAAATTTTGAATATGTTTTCGCATCCAATGCCAAAAAGGAAACTCATCTGATGACAAAAAAAAAATGAAATTTACACCAAGGTTGTGAATAAATTTATAGAAGTCACTTTAGTTACCCAAGATTCCGCATCCCCCATAAAGTCATCTTGCACACGTCCTCAAGGGGTACAGGCACTTCTTGGTTGGGAACCCCTGCTCATATTGAAAAAAAAATCGTCTTCTTTCGTTATGTAATACGCAAGCCTAAAGGTGAAACAAGACAGTAAACTTCGAAATTCTGTAGCATAAAATGGAGTCCCGAGAACGTGAGGAAAATCCCAAGCACTACAGCCGTCTTCAACGAAAAAGTTGCACTGTGTTAAAGGCGTTTATTTGCACAGCGAAAGAATCTTATAGTTATGCATCTTATAGTTACAGTGTTGCGATCTATGGTTACTCGCATGTTTTTGTTGCCATTTGAGTTTGCTATTACTTATATATTCTTCAAATGCAGCTTTCCTTACCCTCTATTTAGAATAATTAGTGCAGTATGCTGTAAAAACATAACGGTGAAGAATATGTATCGGCACCTGCTCAGCATTCATGTGTGCTGTCCTGTTTCTATTGTTCTATTACATGTATCACGAGGATGTACTATACCGTCTGAAGCTGCGGCTTGATCTTCCTATCAGATTACAGGAAGAAACGCCATTGTGTATTTATCTGTTTGTTTACTTATAAGTAGAGGGTGAGCCGTAAGTAAGGTACCTTTTCAAAAAAATTATAACATTAAAACCAAAATTGGTAAAGCGATTTTTTTTGCAAATGAAAGAGGAGATTTAAAAGTTTTCTATTAGAATAATGTAACACATTTAAGGATGGAAAACAATATTCTTTGAATGACCACTATTATTGGCCAAGCAATTTCGAGCTCTTGCAACGGTGCTGTTCATTATTTTCTCTAACGTCGCTGTTGAGATGTAGTTGATCTCCTGGCTGATGTTTCTTTTCAGCTGCTGCAAGGTTCTGGGATATCTATGTAGACTCTTGCCTTTAAGTATTCCCAGAGAAAGAAATCAGGAGCGCTTAAATCTTGAAATCGGGGTGGCCACAATATGTCGCCAAAACGAGAAATCAATGTTTGGGAAAATTGTCGTCAGCATTTGAATTGTTGCTGCTTCTGTATGCGCGGTAGCTCTATCTCGTTGGAAAAACGTATTGTCTGTGTAGCTATCTTCAATTTCAGGTAACAAATATTCTTGAATCATCTGTCACTAGCGGTCTCCAATAACACAAATTGTATCACCGATAGCACTTAAAAAAAAAAAATATGGTCCAATAATCCTCGAAGACGTGACGCCACACCAGACTGTTACTTTAGCTGAGTGAAATGGACGTTCATGAATTAGCTTTGGATTTTCAGGCGCCCAAATCTACAATTTTGTTGACAAACAAAACCAACGAGGAGAAAATTCGGTTCATCGGTCATGATTAGATTCTTCACAAACTCTTCATTTTCTGCCAGCTGCAGAAACCTATCGACAAAATCAAACCGCTTTTGGTAGTCCATTAGGTTGGATTTTTGTGTTATTTGAATATTATATGGATGATACTTTAGATCTTTTGCCAAAATCCCTCGCAGTGAAGTACGGGATATTCCCAGTTTAGTTGACCGTATCCTAGCCGACGTTAGTGGCCGGTCAACAACACTGCCACTACGTTGTTGGTCTGCTGTTGTCCCGCTTTCTCGAAATTTCAATACCAGTAATCTAATGCACTTCTTAAGAGAACTTCTTCCAATACCAGTAATATTCCTGCATATCCTCTGAACTGCAATAACCGAACAATTACTTCGGAAGTAAAGTTCCACGAATCTTGCTCGTTGTTGCCCTGAGTAACGATTCATTTTGAGAGAGGGATATTTTATGGATTTTAACAGCAATATATTGCATTGTCGGTAGAATAGATGCAATAATAAAAAACCTTAAAATCTCCTTTTTCATTTGCAAAAATTCAAATCGCTTTACCATTTCTTAGTTTTAATATTATAATTTCTTTAAAAAAGGTACTTCTTATTTAACAGTGGCCTCCTAGTTAACCACCAGCTGATATATTTCTGTTAAGTAGGAGGTCTCGATGAAAGACCTGAGCTACAACAGTTTGTCATATCTATTTCGTTAATGATGTCAAAGCTCCTGAATTAAAGCCTTCTAATAAAATGGTGCTTATACAGAGAAGTGGAAAAAAGTATTCTTCCATATTCTTAGCTCATTTATTTATAAGATAAATGTAGAACATTTAAACCCATTTTTTTTGTAATATTACCGCAGTGTTGGTCACATTTTCGAGATAGCGTTGTTTTTCGGACCATCGCAATCGTTTGTATTAAGCCGTTGGAGGTGTTGACTGAATACATACATTCTAGTAATTTGTGTGTACATTAATAAATGTGTGCAGCGTCAGAAAGAAATGATTTCAAAGCTTCGATTCTTAAAGCTCAAGTACCGCAAGTTGGGGCCGAAGAAAATTGGATAATGAGCGATTGAACTTTCAAATTTGCTGCTGGAGGGCTGTCGCCGGAGAGTAACTCATTTTTTTTTACTCTGGAAAATAAGTTCTAAGACACAATTTCGTCAAGATGGTGTGAAATGCCTTTGAATATATGGACTTATTCGCAAAGACATGACATTATTAGAAATATTGGCTTTGCACTTGGGCGCGGAACCGCCATCTATCGAGTGTTTATGTTGTATGGAGGAAGTGAGAAAATCTAGGCATGTCAAGATTAGAAGCTGTATCGTAGCAACTCTGAGTTAAGGTTTTAGTCGAGGCAGTGACGATAGATTAACAAAGCTTAGCTTCTCTACGGTGAGTGATGAATGATGTGTGCGGTTGCTGTGCGATGAGTAATGGAGTTCTCCAGTTCTCAGAATTAGCGAGAGAAGGGCCGTCATTAACGTTTTGCCACACTTTCACCCTCGATAAAAAGTGATTTCGATCAAGTCGTGAAATACCATCTTGCTTTCTTCCCATCGTTCTTGAGCAGACCAGGAGCACTTCTACACCTGGGCAGCTGTGAATGAAGACTGGTGCGTCCAGAGGGCTTCCACAGAACCTAAACTTTTGTGGGCCTCAAAATTTTGCTACTATACGTGCTCGTGGGTGTTCTACACTTTATTAGTAACAGGTGACTATGTGTTTTATCTGGTGAACTTTTTACGTTTACTGATAGTATCACTGATCGCTGATATATTTTTGAAAAACTAGCCAAAATTTCAAAAGTTCATGAGCCTCAAATAGCACTTTCATAATTCAGTTGAATTCGAGAGCACAAACATCTCATGTCAGAGACTGGAAATGATACCTTTTTTTTCTGTAATAGAGCACACTAATCATTCAAAAATTGCGTTCTATTCTCTGCTCAGCAGTTGTTTTTCATTTAACTTGAACCAACAGCAATACGAGTATAGTTTCCAGATGCCATGTAGTTCGGGATATTAGCTCCGGATCAATTTCAAATGCACTAGTACAAGTTGCAGCTCTGGATTCAAACTACGTAAGACCTTAGTACTAGGGTTGCAGCAATGCGAATTCACTCGAGCTCGCTAGAACACCTCTTGCTCGTAACGCAAGGCGAAATCGAAAATTTTGTATCAAGAGCAGTCACTGAACTACCAGCAATACTAAATCAAACAATTTTGGTGAAAAAATAAATTTTAAATTTTCTATTTATCTTTTATTTGAGCGCTTTGGATATTGGTCACGACTGCAAAATTAAGCGAGATGAGAAATTTACTTCATTCAAAAAGAAATTGCAATTTGCTCTTAGCATATCGCCTATGATAAGATATAGTAAAAGCGCGTCCCACAAGGGTTTTGCATTTTTGACCACGATTTATTCACTTAAGGGGGCCTTTTCAAAATTTTTTATTTTTTTTTATTTTTTATCGATTTCTCTGAAATTTGCACATAAGATGTGAAATTCAAAAATGAAAACATTTTGTTCGTGTAACTTTTTCGGTTTAGGCCTTAGTTTCTTCAGAAAATGAGATTTTCATTTTTTTTTTATTTTTTATTATAAATTTTAAAAAGAACGAAAGTCGATGAGTTTTTATGCTACACTAAAAAAAAGACAGTTTTAGAATCCTTGAAACATTACTAACAACGCTAAGGAGGGTTTTTTTTAATTTCATTTTCGTTTTCTATTGACATGAGACTTTAGATGGGTTACCGAATAATTCATAAAATATGTAAATTTTCTTGATATTTCATATAATAAAATAAAACTAAAAGAAAAGTGAAAAAAATCCCTCCTTTGCGTTGTTAGGAATGTTTCAAGGATTCCTAAACTGCCTTTGTTTTTAGTGTAGCATAAAAACTCATCGACTTACGTTCTTTTTTATTTTAAAAAATCAAATTTTTCAGGGCGGCTAATTTTATGTTTTTGATGATGAATTTTGTAAAACATGCACTGTTTGCAGTGGAAATGGACTTGACATGTTTTATCTATAGTACATTTCCACCTACAAATACCTTACATTCGTCATTCACTAATAAAAATATGAAATAGCTATACCTTTAGATGAATAAATAATGAAAAACAATTTTTGACCCCTTCGGACCCCCTTTGTTCCCTTTTTTGGGGGGTTTTAGTGCTGCTAGCCCCCTAAAAATTTGGGATGTAATAGCCCTTGGTATACAGATCATTTTGCAGCAAAAAAGAAAAAGTAAATTTTGACCCCCATTCAGACCCCCTCTGCCCCCCTCCCCCCCTTTCGGGTTTTTTTTTTTAGGCTGCTAGCCCCCTAAAAATTTGGGACGTTATAGCCTTATACCTGAGAACACTTTTTGAGCATAAAACAAAAATTGAAAATTTTGACCATTTTCCGTGAAAAAGCCCCCTTAAAATAATCCCCACCAACTTGAAGGTAGTAATAATTTTCTGCCCTTTTAGACTGCAGTGCCACAGAGAAAAGATATGTACACAGGCTACTAACTTCACGTCCAGGTCACTTTCATGGACGGCAGTAAAGAGAATATTCAGTAAACACTCAGGTCTGAAATTATGATCGACAGAACGTATATTTTTCGCTTGCCCCAAGGACATAAACTGCGCTTTCGCTGCAGAAGAAAGACTGCACATCAAAAAGAAAATATTATATCTCAATCTTAAAAAAATATCCTCAAATGAGCATGAGATCAAGTCACCAATAGAACAAAATCAGGATGTATTAAGTCTGTCTTTTTTACACGATGCATGCTCTTCGACAAGCTGCCATTGTGATATATTGCACTAAATATTGGGGATATTGCAAGCAGCGATTATGTTCGGTCGCCTCTACAATGCCATTCGTATGAAAGTAAGCTGAAGTCAGGTAAAAGTAAAGTTAACTTAGACCACACCCTCACCTGGGAAACCTACATGCACTGGTTTGTGCTGCGGGTATAGGCCCACTGGCCCCAGATGAGTAAGTGTAGTCGCAGTCGCCCTCGGGTCACCAAGAACTATGGCGCCAATTTGGCGGAAAACCACATTCAGCGACTGAATTTTACCTGCGTAGCTTAGGTTTAGGTAAGGCAGCATGAAACCCAAGTTCACTTTGAGAAGAACCTGTCAGAACTACTCGACTCAAGGGTCGGTCTTGTTTCTCTTAACAGTACAAATTCATTTGTTGATCATTTCTTCAATATAGTGACAACCCAAGCACGTTGAAGCGCATTGTGTTTTCAGGAAGAGCTGCGCAGCGGTTTGTACCACAGGAACTCAAACTCATTCATAATTGTGACAATACACTGTAACAAACGGGCAATATTTTCACAATCACGAGTTATTTCATAGTAAATATAAACAGTGGAATCGATTGATGGCAACAAACTTCCCCTCTCCCGCACCCCACTATGGAACTCACAATGCTTCGTGCTGGAGATAAATGCCTACAAAGCCTCAGAAAGGAGTACGACAGCAGTCGGCGTACACAGTGTGAGCCATGGCCTCATAGACGAAAGAATCGATTGAAAAATGCGCCCCCTAATCTAAGGTCGGTGCCTCCAGTGACGGTGAATGGAAGAGCTTCTGGCGCAATGTTCCAAGGCATAAAGGATAGCCCTCCCTTTAGCTTATGGTTTAGTGCAGCACCTCCTGATAATAAGCGAATCAGCAATCTCAACCGTACCTTTTAGCTACTGAACGATCCGAAATGATCGAGCCCTAACTGGTTACGATACCCTTGCGATATCCTTTTTACGATCAGCTGCAAAACTCCAATTGACATTTAACTTACTTTCAAGTCGTGACTAACGGGTGTACCGGACAAAAGAAGTGACAAAATAAGACACAGGGGTTAAAAAGAGCAATAATGTTTGTATATAAACTGGAACAACTCGTGGCGTAAGACCATCACCCAAGATGAGAGGAGGGAGGTAAAAGTGTTGACTCGACAGTTTGACGATTTTCACGTCTAGATCAACCCACCTGACTTACTGTAAGGGATTCCAACGAAAGCTGAATTCTTTGTATTAGCTTTTGGTTGGACAGACATACAAAATTAAACACATAAAATAAGAAAGACTTCATCACCTCTCACTTCGTTTGTTAAAAATAATGCTCTCTCTCACTTTGCTCACGGGTGATAACTCTGCAACAAATATATTTCTGGACTGGGGTGCGAAGTCATAGTCATGTCATTGAAATAGACCGGAATTTTGATAGGGAATAGAACAAGGACTGAACCACTGGGGTACAAAAACACAACATTCAAAGTCCAAATCTCATCCGTAAAGTAGACGAAGAGATGTGGCACAATGCCACAATGCTGACAGATTCTGCATGTCATTCACCCTGTTTGACCTTCTGCAACTGCCTTTTGCTATCTGATCAATACCGGAAGTTAAGAGGGAACTAGGTGAATCATACGATACTCGTCAAGTGAACAATTTATGCTTTCAATTTTCCAACGTCCTGGTTATTCATCGACCGCACGAGTTTCATTACTGAATAATCCCGAGGAGCATCTGCAGGGATGCAAAGTTTTCAGCATGTCTGGGCATCTGTCCTTCGAACCATCACCAGGGAAGAAAAGCCTGACGCTCGGGAATGTATAGCGTCAGCAATTCTTGCTCTCGTAGTCGCCGGCAACTCAATGACCTTAGGGTAGAGTGAGTAGTAGTCTATTAATCCTGGCTCTGGGTGGGGAATGTCTGTGTACATTTCCCTATACAGCTATACCATGTGTTTTCCTATTCCATATGATGGGGGACAATAGAAAAGTTGAGTAGAACTTTCGCACCTGGTACATTTTGGAGGGGGGGAGGGGCAAAATGATCGATTATGGACCGATTGTTCTGAAAAAAAAAACTTAGAATATGTATTTTTGAAAAAACACGTTTTGCTTACACAAACTTTTTGATTTAGGCCTTAGTTTTAGAGATAGTTAGATATTTTATATATATTGGAAATAGAGCTCAAAGATTTTCGTGCTTGAAAAAAATGCAGTTTTGGAATTTTTGGAACATTCCTCATAAATCAATATAGCTGGATTTTTATTTTATATTTCCTTTTCTTTTGACGCGCGATTTTCAATCGCTAACTAAACTAGACAGCACTCTGAGAGCGCATACCTCCGCCAAGTAAGGCAAATATAATTTATTCTGAAACCATTATTTTCTTTGTATCAACTCCAAAATATAATAATTTGTGTCTTTTCATAGTGTTAACAATTCCTGTAATTTTCATGAAGATCCCTTCATAACTGTTTGAGTTATGCTGCCAACAAATGATGTATGACGACAACCATTTTACCGTGTTTTGTGTATGGCTGTAGTTCAAGTACCTATAGCTGGCCAGTCAGGATCGGAAGACTGAACAAATTAAGGCAAAACAATATGGTTGTATGTTTAAATATGTTTTGTGACGGGCATCGTGAACTGAATATGTAGAGTAGATAAGGCTTCACTCAAAGAAAGAAGTTAAATCAGGGCGCCAAATCTGCACAGATCTTGCCTCTGGTGCTGTGAAATTTCCACCAGTCTCCACTGCAATTTTCTATGGCTAATTCTTTTTTATTCAATTAATGTATGTTCTCTTCGTTTTTAATGTACTTGAGGGATGAAAATTGCCATTGACGACGATTTTTCTAGTGAAATTAATAAAATACTCATAGGCTGCTTAGCTGTACCGTTTGTCGATGTTGACGTCACTGATGACGTCACTTTTCGATACTACGCTCTTCGCTCCCTGGATATGATCATTCGATTTACAGCAATGATTTGTGACGTCATCGTTGCCACTAATTTTGGCGCATAAAAACTTAAGAAGCAATTAATAAATTAGTCTGGGTTCAATTGTGGGTTGCCAACTGCACTAGCTAACCTTTGGCAGCTCAGTATTGCTCTTTGATCAACACTTGGATTGATGAAGGTAATTTTGCTGGTGTTGTACTTATCTGAAAATTAGCCTATAATGAAACTTTAATTCTCCAAGCGTACTGGTTGAAATGCGGTTCAATTCCTTTATAATAGTATTCAAGCTCTAGCTGCGCTATTTCACTCATCTGGTATACAGCCAATAATCAGAGCATATAGTTCTTCGAACGTACCGGTTCCAATTCAGATCAACTTTTTACAGTATATTCGTTTTCAGTATCGTCACACCGATGGATAAAACATGCGATTCCTAGCTAGCGTCCACGGAATGGTTATAGCTCAGATCGTCAGTTTTGTGGTTTATTAAATTTTGTTTGAGTTTCGACACCAGAATTGCTGCCTAAGTTTTTGTAAGTTTATTCGAAATACGCGTACCTATGAGCCCCGATTTTTTTCGAGGAGGGAAGGATTTTTGCTTACCTAATTGTCATGATTTTTTTAAATTTTTGCTAAGATAAATTAGTTGGCCCTTTTCACGGTCTGAATTTATTCGTTGGATGGCAGTCAAGATGAACAGTACAAAATGCAGAATGAC
>LQNS02278148.1:498323-508370 GCA_001587735.2 Parhyale hawaiensis | reverse complement strand
ACAGGATACGTCTTACAATATGTTGAATAACTAAGAGGTAATATAGGTGAAGTTCAAAATTGGCTAACTATAGGTAACTAGAACGTTTTATGCATACATCAAGAACACTCAACGCGCCACTCAGCGTGATAATGCCAAACTGGCGCCTTTTCAATTTTTTTTTCGGTAATTGAATGCATTCGGCATTTGAGACATTACCCTAATCTATCTTCACTAAACACCCACCCATCCTACCCTAACATAACAGTCTACCCTAACCTCTTGTAGCGTCGCCGGGTATTTTCTCCCATAGGAAAACAAAGGAATTTCAAAGTCAAATATCTCGTAAACTAAGCATTTGCGAGCAAAATGGTATTCGTGGAAAATGTGTTTCAATGGGTCCTTCTACCTATATAACACCTTAAAATGTCGAAATTCTATTTTGGACCTATAGTAAATTTCACTTGGTTTCGTCAAACTTGTCAAATTGTGTAGAATCCATTTCTAGTAGCCTAGTCAAAATACTGGGCCCCACATTGTGTTATTGTAAGACCGTTTCAGACAGCTTATTTCATGTTATCATAACCCGAATCCCTAACATAAAATGACAATAACTCTTACAATTTAAAAAGTTGTTGCCTCTTAACACCACAAGCTAATGTTTGACTTTTTTAAGACTGCAGTTTCAATTTACTCGTGCTTACTTTCGCTGCGAAGACACCTTCCTCCACCAAAGCCTTGGCCCACGTTCCGTATGCGACAGAGTGGTGCTCAATTCTGAGGCGTGTTGCAATCAGGCCTTCGTTGTCACATGTGCTAGACCGGCTTCCAGTGCGACACAGGTTGGTTACACCGGATGACACCCACGACAACCCTCCAAAATCGTAGGGTTTTGAGCTGGGTAACACTGCCTTTGTTGACAAACATTGCCTTTGATACAAAACTATTGGTATTAAAAATGTATGACTGCCATGTATTGCTTGACTCCTGCATTTGAAGCATTTTTGAAACTTTTTATCCTAAAATGCAGGCATATTGAGGCTCTGCCAGAAATGTTTAGGTACAAGTTTTCTGTAAATTCCGCAAAACTTCTTGGGGCGCTTAGAGATCGCACGTTGCATTCACCGCTATATATAAGGAGTGACACCCCAGCTAACACCGCATGTGAGGGTAACACCGGCGTCTGATTGCAACACGCCTCTGACACGGTACGACACCGTGTAGCGGGGAATGCAACGTGCGTTCTCAGCGCCTTGAAAAAGTGTAGCGGAACTTTCGAAAGCTCATACCGCATAATCTGACAGTATTTTAGGATGAAAGGTTGAGAAAAATACGCAAGATTGCTCTAAATGTTAGAATCCACTATTTAAGAAAACACAGTTGTTGGTCGCTTGCTCCTTTGCTTGCTTGCTTGCTTCTATGTTGATCCGTCTCTCCGCCAGGTTCTATGGGAATAAGATAGGAATAAACTCAAAGGCGTAGAACCTGTGTCGCATTGGAGGCCGAGGTGAAACGGGTGACACCAAATTAAGGCTTCATTGCAACAGGATTAGAAGATTGACTGATAAAATCGAGATCGGACTTTTGCCACTTCTGATAGTAACTCTTAAGGCGCGCACACACTCCCTTGAAAGTTGCATTACCACGCATTTTGTATACCTAATTGCGTTGCAGAGCACAATATTTCGGCTTGGACATCGCTATGCCACTAAAAAGAATATCCCAAGTATGAGTCGTTTCATGTAGTTCGTACGCTACAACAAGCAGCAATGGTAAATCTTTCAGAACACTTCCTACTTCTGAGCAAGTGTAACGTTACAAAGACTGATAGTATTAGCGTGACATTCAAGCGCCATAAGTAGTATAGTCACGGCAACGTAACGGCCGAAGCGAAAAGTTGTGTGACAGACCAATTTTTGCGATAGTGTCCTTACGCTGTTATGGCCGATTTAGAAGTTAGTTATTTCAACGGGTTCACTCATCCACACGTCCGAAAGGGCTGCTGTACTATACGGACAAACAGCAGAGAAGTGCCCAGTGTTCTGAGTTTTACGTTACTTGCCCCGTGACCCTTGCTGAGAAAACGGATTTGACGGATAACATTTTAATAACTCTGTTGCGTACACAAGTTGCGTTGAAAACGACGCTGCAAAACATTGGGACGAGTTGATGGGTGAATGCGTTGAAAAAGCTAACGTCTGGATCTGCCATCAAGGTTCGTTCATTTGGCTCGTCAAAGGGCGTGTCCAATTGGGATCCCAAATTACGCCTTCGAAGCTTGGCTTGTTTGAAATTTCAGTCAGAGGCTTTCGCTTTTACTATTAATCGCGTTGCAGGTGTTGACATACAACGTGATTACGTTGGACGGGTAAAAATTGCATTTGATGTAACAAATTTTAGTTTTTTGAACGGTTCAGGGGAAACCGACTGAGAGTCAATGCCTAGCTGGAACTCAATTCGGCGAGTTGAAGCCACTGCACCTGCGTAAAGTTTCAAACAAGGCAAGTCTCGAAAGGCTTAGTTTTGGGACCCAATTGACCCAAGGACGATCAATGCCAAGCCCACTCGCCTGAAACCTCAGACAAGAGCGTTGGCTTCGCCCGAAGAAAACTTGCAGCTTCAGATTCATCATGGAATATGAAGAAACGTGTTGTCTTCCTGTCTACGATAAAAGATTTGTTTAAACGCTCCCGCACATTCTACTAACTATATTCTGTTCGTGTTATATAGGGTCTAGTGGTAGCCCCATGACTATATAGGCTTTATAAATGGGGCTCACGTTAGCGACTTTGGTCGGCTTTATGGTCATAAAGCCCATTCAGTTAATTCTGTTGCGTTTGAGCCGGATGGCTTCAGCTTGCACGTAATCACCTCGTCGAAAGAATCTCTTAGCCGCTATTATGTTGCGCTTTTTAAACAATTGCAAGCACCAAGGAAATTATAAAACTATTCTCTTAATTTTGAGCAAG
The DNA here is from genome assembly GCA_001587735.2 of Parhyale hawaiensis. Classification (NCBI taxonomy): domain Eukaryota; kingdom Metazoa; phylum Arthropoda; class Malacostraca; order Amphipoda; family Hyalidae; genus Parhyale; species Parhyale hawaiensis. The sequence goes on along the minus strand of LQNS02278148.1, from coordinate 505,422 downwards.
TTTGAGTCCGTAATCATATATATGTATATCAGTATTTTCAGTGCAATATTGCAACGGATCAAGTTATAGTCGCTGTAGCGATAACGCAGGTGTTTAAGTTGCCTAATTCTACACTCCTACGCTGGCAAAATAATGACGTTAGTGTGAACCCAGCTTTATTTGTTGGCAATATTTATAAAATTTACACTTAATAAGGGGGAAATTAAGGATTTTAATATTATGAGGAATGAAAAGGTTGGTCCTATGACAAAGGAAGAGTTATGTGGGGGGAAATCCGTCTGTAAGCACTCCATATATAAGATATTATGTACCAAGGGGCGCTAAAGTACCATTCTCTACCTGTATAATGTAAAACTCTCTAGGTGTAGGTTCTAGAATATATAATACCCCACCAGCAGGTATTTTTTATAGATTTGAATTTTATTCTAAGTATATAACAGCTCTCTTAATGGTCTATTTTTTAGATGCAACGAAGAGCTTTATACTTGTTCTTGTCTGCAGACTGCAGTATATATGTACCCTTAAATAGAGTTGTGCACAGTGTGAGTCGCAGTATGATGGGAATACCACCAGTACTCTAAACCTTATAGGAGCTTGAACATCCACGTACGGGATGCAAGATTGGCGGACGCACCAGGTTAGGAGACCACTCATTAATGAGATCATATTCCGAGTAGGGCAATTGTGCTGCACAAATGGTGTTAGCATAAGCACATTTGCATACTTTGTGATCATCAGCACAACGAGATCCAAGAGCCGTCAAAGATCGTGTAATCTACCAGGCAAATTCGTGTATATTTTCTTATGGCTTACGACAAGTTGAAAACTTATCGTTGTTTTTTGTTTTATTGCTTATAAAATATTTTTTCCGTTCTGATCCAGTTCAAGAAAAAACATGCGTCAGTGGTACTTACGGCATTTGTGCCCAAAAAATTATTCAAAATTGTCAGTTATCTTTTGTTGCCAGGTTATTATAGCTAGCGACGGTGACGTCACAAGAAACTTGTTATACATAGCGCTACGGTTATTTGAGAGATTATAGCAGTCAATAGTTATTGTAAGTCAAGAAGCACCAACACCGTTGCGTCAGAATACATCAATTTCGAAAAGATATAGAACGCATAGCTTGCTCATTCTAAGCGATCTTTCGCTGTAACATAGTGACCAGTTACTTTTTCGAAGCAAACTAAACGTATCTGTACCTACTGTTTAGGAAATATCCCACTGTTTTCGTGTATAAAAGACACCTCAAAATTGGGTAGATATCAATGAAAAAGAATTATTGCAACCGTTTTAGTTATCTATTATTTGAGAAAATTAAGTGAAGATCAATGCTTGGCATTTTTCATTGATAAGCCTGTTGGGAGCCAAAAATAGATATTAAAAATAGTTTCATTATCGTTTATTCTAGGGAAATCATGAATATTCTTCAATCATATTTTTTTTTTGCAAATAAGTCTGTCGAAAGTAAAAATATATATTGGAAAGCATTGTCATTATCGATTATATGGGAACTGATAAAGACTAGCATGCCTCTTTCTACCGACATCGCTCCAATCTTAAAAAATAATTGAAAAATTTTATCATTACCGGTGTCAATTTTCCATGAGAAATATTGAAGATTATTGTTATATATTGTAATTCTGGCGAGGTGACGTTGTAATTGGAGTTCATGTTGAGTTCGTCGCTGTACTTGGTTGTGAGAGTGAACTTCAAGGCCGAGTATAGTTATCAGGCTACAGTGCTGGATGGTGAAGGAATGCCGTCAAGATCTTCTTGTTTATTTACATCTTATTATACAAGACTTAGAAGATATGATCCAATGATAAGTAGCAAGCATGCTACTTGATAGATGCAGACTAAAGAATACAAGGTCTACATCTAAATAGTGTTACAAGCAGAATGCCGTTGGCAATGTTGGAACTGCAATGTCAAGTACCGAATTTAGCTCGCGCTTGATCGTGCAAGCGCTTTAAATACTATTGATTTGCCGGCTTCGTTAGAACACTGGACTCCCGCCGCATTAGAGCCGGAAGTCCGTGGGTAGATTACTTTATGTTTACAAGCATAACCAATATCTTCGAGACTATGGCTACAGGCTTTGACAGACAGCTTTTACCGATGTAGGTTCCGGCGGAAAGTCAATGAGAAGTACGCATGTCACTCAGAGGCAGTGCTGGTACACCGGTATATTTTGCACGGTGTCATAAAACCTTTAAGTTCTTTATCTTAGATGCTCTGTGACTTGAAAGAAGCCGGCGATGACTACATCCGCCAGGCATGACTTCGCATGACAAAAAGACTGCGTCTATACATTGAAAGTTAAGGCTAACACATTGGAATGTTATATGTGCGAAACGCGTATATAACAATTATTACTTACATTTTTACAAATAAATCCTTTGATTTTTCGACGGTGCTTTATCAGCTTAAGTTCCATTGATACTTTCATCGTCGCATTGTGAATATAATGGTGATAGCTCATAGAGGGTCGGAGCCTGAGTCCCGGCTGTTCTTTGGGAATGGACCTCGTGGTCCCTCTACTGCCTGCTAATCAGTCTAATCTAGTCTAGCTTAGGCAGCGAGACCAACTGCTTCAGTTTGACTCTGTATCCCTAACTGCCCGTTGCAGATTTGGAAGCAAAGTTAGAAGAAAGCAAAGACTGTCGGATGCGACTGGTCGTCTCGGACGGGGTCTTCAGTATGGACGGCAACGTCACCCCTCTGCCTCAAATCTGCCACCTCGCTGACAAATACAAAGCTCTCGTCTTCCTTGACGAGTGCCATGCAACGGGGTTCTTTGGAAAGACCGGCAGGTGAGTTCTCTTTCTTTGGGGCATCTTTTGAAGAGATTACACCGTTGCAAGTTCTATTCAGGTCATTGATGCATCCCTAAAAGCCCTGAAAAGTATAGCCGAAAATAACTAATACAGTGGCTATAGTATGACCATTTTATCAAGGCAGTTTAGTCGTTGTTAAATTCTTCTATAGCGGTGCCAATTCTATGGGTATTTCTTAGATTATTAATATACAGGTAGTGGGCATGGCTAAGATATGGACCGAACAAAATCTCAGAAATACCCATAGAACCGCCTTGATAAATGGTCATACTATAAACATTATTTTAGGGTGGTAGATACATTAGACGGTACTAACTCCTCATTTATTTTATCGAAAAAGAACAGCAAAATTAACTGTTCAGGGTGCTTTCCGTAATATGTATTTCAGTCAGAGCTACAATAAAATTACAAGTCAGTTGGCTTCACAATAGCAAGGGCTTGTCCATGATTCATTCAATATATTGAACCTATTTACTACATTCGCAAATACCAGGAATATCACGTCATAGTCCGGGCACGCTGAAACTTTTACCTAACTTGAAGTGACGAAATTTGTGTGCGTTTACACTACACCCACCATTATGCATTTCAAATAGGTATGTCACGGCGTATCGTTTCACTCTTGGTATTCAAGAACTGCAACTCTTCCAGAGGAACAGAAGAATTTTTTGGCCTGGGCAACAGCCGTGTTGACATTATCAACAGCACCCTAGGCAAGGCGCTGGGGGGCGCTGCAGGGGGCTACACCACCGGACCGAAGGAGCTCGTGACCCTCCTGAGGCAGCGAGCTCGGCCCTACCTCTTCTCCAACTCCCTGCCTCCTCCTGTGGTGGCCTGTGCCAGTAAGGTACTTATGATGATGTCCCTGGTACTGGTACTGTGGTGTGGTAGCCTGTGCCACTAAGGTACTTATGATGATGTCCCTGGTACTGGTACTGTGGTATGGTGGCCTGTGCCAGTAAGGTACTTATGATGATGTCCCTGGTACTGGTACTGTGGTATGGTGGCCTGTGCCAGTAAGGTACTTATGATGATGTCCCTGGTACTAGTGTCGCTCGTTCCACAAAGGTAGATACTCACGGCTGCAGTGTATTTGGTAATGATAGCGTAGTCGCATATGTCAGTAAGGTGCTTATAACTTCGCTGTCTCCAGTAATGGTACTGTGGAGACAAGTGTCCCAAAGGTACTCATGGCTTTAACGTTTTTAAGACGAAACAACCGTTACTTGGAGCCCGTTCGTGAGGTCTATTTACTAAATATACAGCATATACAGAGCATGTAGTACCAGTGGTTGGCTTATATACAGCAAACTACGGGTATTTTAAACTAGCGGTCATTGACTGTCTCTTGTAAGCTATACACATCCAAATTGTTGTTTCTCCACATTCTTCCTAAAATTGCACAGTGTGCTGGGGCGTTACTAAATACAAAGGTTAGGTGTGTTGTCGAGGGGAAAATAAATTAATCACCAAATGTCATTCACATAAATAACACAACAAAAGCAATGCTTCAATTTTATTCGCATTTCCGCAGCATTTCGCTCGTGTTACTTGAATTTTTCGACATCAACTTTAACCCTTGAAACTACATTCAACTCCTACTCATAGCATGGAATCTATGTTTCGACATTGTGCTAGCTTTACAGTCTCAAGCCCCAAGGGCCTCTGATGAAATTATTTTTATCTAACACAGACCTTTACCTGCAGGTGTTCGACCTCCTGCTAGGCAGCGCAGGGCTCGCTGAGAAAGTCCAGGCCAACACAGATAGGTTCCGCTCCAGCATGACTGCCGCAGGCTTCACCATCGCTGGAGAGGATCATCCCATTTGTCCCGTGATGCTCGGCGACGCCAGACTAGCGTCCCAGTTCGCCGAACTGATGTTAGGTGAGCAGAAATGGGTTCTTTGCTTTCATTTACAGGTGTCAGTATACTACAGCAATTTATTGAGCTAATATTGGCCAAGCAGAGATGAATTCCTTCATATCATTAGGGGATGTCGGTATGCCATGGCAATTTGTCGAATTGATATTGGTTAAGTCTGAAACATCGTTATCACATTCCAATTTCTCTGACTGGTGTTACGTAGGTTGGAGTAGTTACCTCCGCCAAGGAGGTTATGTTTTTGTTGAGTTTGTCTGTCTGTTGTTTGCTCTGTGTGTAACCAGATCGTGCGTGTAATACAGGATGCCGGGGAGTCATATGGGCACGGGCACGCCCGAGTTCATGAGAGGATTAGCGACTTGTAAGTTGTTTTTATGCATATTTATTATTGGTAGCATAGATACAGCACCACGAACGACTTACGAGCTGCACGTCCTCGCATCAAGTTGCAAGTGCAAATTCATAGTGTAGCCCCGGCTTAATGGGCGTGATGGGGTTCAGTAGATCTGAACAGGAATATAATTAGTAGAGCTAGGACATCGGAGAATTTATGCGTAAAATGCTATTAGCTCTCAATGATTCAAACGCTATAGAGGTTCCAAAGAGCTCACGTAGTGCTCCATTTGACTCTAACTGCATAGAAAGTTGGAGAAATCTCAATTAACTGGAGCATTCATAGCAGGCGGTGAGCCGTACTTTCATGTGTACTGAATATCAACGAGTTTGATTCAAGCATATACAAACGACAACAGCAACATTCAATACACATTGACCAGACTTCTATCAATTTGAATGTAGTAAAATGGCTGAAGTAGGGAACTTCTTGAGGGTGGGGTAATTTTCTTTTGAGTTCCTCCATACTATGACGCACTAACGAATAAAATACCATAATGGGTAGATGAATAAGACGTGCATGATTACTAAAATAATTATAATTATTGAACTGTGATGTCTGTAATTTTACAATTTAATTTTTTTAAAACCAGTTGTAACCGCATTTAGGGTAAGTTTAGTTACCCTAGGCGCAACACCAAGGGCGTGTTGCAATCAGACGCCAGTGTTACCCGGTGTTACCCCGTGTAGCGGTGCATGAATGCGACGTGCGATCTCAGCGCCTCTAAGAAGTGTTACGGAATTTGCAGAAAACTCGTTCCTAAACATTGCTGGCGGGGCCTTATAACGGCTGTATTTTAGCATAAAAAGTTGGAAGATACGCAAAAGTGCTTCAAATTCCGGAATTCAAGTAATATATGGCAGTCATACATTTTTTTTAATACCGCTTGTTAGGTATAAAAGTCAAAGTTTGTAAGCAAAGGCAGCGTTACCCAGCTCAAAACCCTACAATTTTGAAGGGTTGTTGTGGGTGTCACCCGTTCTTACCCAACCTGTGTCGCATTGGAGGCTGGTGCAGCACAGGTGACACCGAAGGCCCGGCTGCAACACGCCCCTGTATAAAATGACGCAATACCGGTTCAGTACATTCAGTACTTCGTAGTTTGGTACACCTTTTTAACAGTAGATATTGTACTGGACTAAGGTCAAATGTTGTTTAAGCCATATTTTTTCGTTCTTTCACTTCTTATTTTTTACCTGTAAAACATTTTCAAAAGCAAAACCTCGTTTAAATTCTTACTCTAATAGATGTGTAAATTATACTTTGGTGCACAGATCGCTCCGATAGCTGTCCCCAAACGCTCCGGTAGCTACCCAAAACGCTGCCATAGGTACTCCTGATTCCCTTTCTTATCGCTACTAATGCACACTTATAGCGCTACAAGGGCTCCTTTTAACCGCAACTACGGCTCTCTTTTGACAGCTCCAGTGTCCAACTCCAATAATTAGATTCTCAGTTGAGAAAGTAAATACATACGCTTATGAAAAATTTTCTTTACTTGAACTCTACAGATTAAGACTAACGTAATGGAAAGCTATACTTGTAGTAGCGACAGCCTGGACGATGCTAACGATGATACTGAAAGTGTCTGGTTCACGGCTGCTGCTAGCAATTGAGTTCTCGTGGCGCTTAACGTTCTTAATATCTGATGCTGATGCGAGGGTACTGACCCTGGCCAGAAATGGGGGGGGGCCAGGGGGCTCATTTCGTGACAGAAGAGCCTTCCGTCGATGGTGCGATAGCTCTTGCCGATCTGTGATTGACTGCAACCGTTCATTTTTCTGGGCCCAGTTACCCAATACCTGTAGCACGAACGAGTGCAATTGAATTTCCCAGTGTGGTCAAACTGACTTGACCTCTTCGTGGGCAGAGCGCGGCATCTACGTCATAGGCTTCAGTTACCCCGTGGTGCCCCACGGGAAGGCCCGCATCAGAGTGCAGCTCTCCGCAGCGCACTCGTTTGAGGACATCGACAGGACCACC
>LQNS02278148.1:432635-451111 GCA_001587735.2 Parhyale hawaiensis | reverse complement strand
TGGTGCATATTGGTGCAGCACTGGTGCATATTGGTAAAGCACTGGTGCATATTGGTAAAGCACTGGTGCATATTGGTGCAGCACTGGTGCATATTGGTAAAGCACTGGTGCATATTGGTAAAGCACTGGTGCATATTGGTAAAGCACTGGTGCATATTGGTAAAGCCCTGGTGCATATTGGTGCAGCACTGGTGCATATTGGTAAAGCACTGGTGCATATTGGTAAAGCGCTGGTGCCGATCGGTTGACAAGGCCCGGACATTCACCCAACATTCCAATATTGGGCTGCCCTCCCTACAAGGTTCTGTTGCTAGGGGGTTGCAGACATCAAGCAAGAGTCCACTTTTGTTGAATATATTTTGGCACGATGACTTCTCTAAAACAGAATTCAGTTGTTATCAATTTAATCTTCGAAAATGCATTTAGCAACACACTGCAATATCTTTCAGAGTCTATACCAGTCTTTTCAGATAAATCTGCTAATGCTCGCATTTTTCACCTTTACCCAGCAATTAAATGATCTTCTTTCCAGAAGACAGATGATAAAATTGATGAAGTTCCGTCCGCAGAACTTGCAAGCCAATTCTTGATTTTTGCGACATATTTCAAGACTGACTTCAAATTGCTCGGCGTTAAAAAAGTTAAGCCACTGTTAATAATCGTCAACGGAAATATATTATCACAATCTGTACCAAAGCATTGCTATTATAGATCGTCTGAATCGAATCGCGAGTCATCCACGTTAGAGTGCTAAAAGAAGCGACAAACGTGTAGTTTCGGTCTCGAGCTCGGACGGTACGGTTGGTTTCTACCTTGACAAGTTATCCAGGTACGTAGTGCTATAGATATTCAAGTCTACTTACACATGAAAAAATAAATAGTTCTACTCTAATCAAAAGTAACTTTTCAGTTTTTGCCAATCACCTTTCGTTAGTTAGCAGGTAATTATCACCCACGAACGAAGTGAGATAGGTGATAATGTTTTCGTCAAAGATTTAAGAATATAGATAAATATTTTTGTAAATAGATGTATAAATATTAATTTTGTCTGTCCACCCAAAAAGTGTTCGAAGGAGTTAGGCAAAGTTCAAAATTTTTTGTAGGAAGTTTGGTGATTTGACCTAAATGTGACCCATGCTGAAAAAAATTAGCCTAGCTGGCCATAAAAAAAGACGGCGTCGAATTTGCCTTTCCCGCGGCAAATTTGCTTCCACAACGGCAGATCGTCGAGGCGTTTTATAGTGAATAGCTTAAGCGCGCCTACGTCCACAGCAAAGGCGATCTAACAGAGGGAGAAGCAAAAGACATAATAATGACGATAGAAACAGGGAACTCATGCATGAAGATTTCCCGACACTGGATGTGACCCATGCCAAAATTCTAGGATTAGTTGGTGATCAAAAATGACGGCGATGACAGTTGCTCTTTCGGCGGGTGACGGTCTTACGCCAAGAGGCGTTCTAGTTTAGGTTCTTCTTTTATCTTATATCTCAATCAGCTGGTTTATCGAGATTGCGTTCAACCAATTATTTCACGTGTTGTTCAAGAGACGAGAATAACCAATTATGAAGCAATAACAACCCCATCTTGCAAGACTCCGAAAGCAATTACTAGGAAGAATCTTTTAAAATAACTATTCGCAGCCGTCCTGAACTCCTGCAGTCAGACACTATCGAGCATAAATCCTAGCAACAAACGGTGAAGTGCTGACTTACTGCATCTGTCCACAGAACCTACACGTCAAGGTGTGAATTTTGTAACAATTCTCTAGAAATAGCTTCAAAATGTTACCCACGAAATAACCTCAATTCATTTGAATTTTGTAACAATTCTCTAGGAATGGCTTCAAAATGTTACCCACGAAATAACCTCAATTCATTTGAATTTTGTCACAATTCTCTAGGAATGGCTTCAAAATGTTACCCACGAAATAACCTCAATTCATTTGAATTTTGTAACAATTCTCTAGGAATGGCTTCAAAATGTTACCCACAAAATAACTTCAATTCATTTGAATTTTGTAACAATTCTCTAGGAATGGCTTCAAAATGTTACCCACGAAATAACCTCAATTCATTTGAATTTTGTAACAATTCTCTAGGAATGGCTTCAAAATGTTACCCACGAAATAACCTCAATTCATTTGAATTTTGTAACAATTCTCTAGGAATGGCTTCAAAATGTTACCCACAAAATAACCTCAATTCATTTGAATTTTGTAACAATTCTCTAGGAATGGCTTCAAAATGTTACCCACGAAATAGCCTAAATTCATTTGAATTTTGTAACAATTCTCTAGGAATGGCTTCAAAATGTTACCCACGAAATAACCTCAATTCACTTGAATTTTGTAACAATTCTCTAGGAATAGCTTCAAAATGTTACCCACGAAAAAACCCCAATTCATTTTAATCAAAATAATCAGGCGATATTATCAGAATCTGCAACCTGGCATAACGGGCCGGAGAGGGAGTCTCGGCTACTCTCTGGGAATGGATCTTTGGGTCCATTGGCTGAAGTCATTCAATGAGGGTACTCGTAATTCCAATAACCTATGAGCTTGCAATCACAGCCTCTAAAACCAAAACGGGAAGCAGTATGAATCAAGCCAACCGTTAACCCAGGAAGCAAAGAATGCAACGGGAGGACTCAATAGGACTGAAATAAAGCATAACTGTGACCGCACGTAGCAAATTTACATCACATCGACGAGTCGAAGTGTTTTAGGTGTGGGGCCTCAGACCTTCGTATGTTGTTTTCTTGATCATATCACCGTATTTTTTCGATTTATTTCATGCAATCTCCCGCTCATGACTGGCCAGCTACTTGAGCTGCAAAATATTGTAAAATGTTGTCGCCAAGTACAGAAAGTTCGAGCAATGGCTTACTGTTACTGTGGTTACTCTCGAGTACAGAATTGGCTATAATGGTGCTCATATTTGTTGGTAAGGAATAAATATGTTCTGTGAAGAGCACTGTGAACTGAATATGAAGTGTAAATAAGGCTTCAATCAAGAAAAAAGAAGTTAAATCATATCGCCGAAAGGGAACAAATTCGGCGCTAGTGCTGTGAAAGTTTCCACCAGCATGTACTGCAATTTTCTATTATTGTTTAATTTGTATATATTATCTTAATTTATTTATACGCTAGAGGTGAATTTCGCAATTTAAGACGATTTCTCTGGTTAAATTAATTAAAATACTCCCAGGCTGCTCAGCCATAGATTCGTCGATGATGACGTCACTTTTTGTGTTAATTTTTCGTGAGTCCTCCCGTTACGCTCTTTGCTTCCTGCGTAGACCTGTCTCCCTAACTAGTCTTCCCGCTGGTCACGAAGTGCGGTATCATTTCCATACAAGATGGGTGGTGTGCATAGCGCCAAATGAACCTCATCCAAAAAACTTCAAGATCATCAAAGAATATCTTGAACTAAATGCTGTTGGGCCAAACTTGTCCTCGGCTTGTATACATCAAGGGGATTTCTTTTGCAGATAAAAAAAATACTGCTGAAGTACGGTAAAAAATTCATGATGGGGAAGCTGAGCCCCAAAGTTGGTGCGTTGCTCCTCTGGACGGCTGTCCTGACCACCAGCACCACAGAGGCACATCACTACCACAGCGTCATCGCTAACTTGACTTTGTTGGAGCCCTTTGACAGGGTCATTGAGGCTCATTCTGCTTGTGAGTGTAAATTGAATATTTTTACTACGTAAGTGGAATTAATATTCTAAAATAATCCATATGGTGAGCATAATACATTGTCAACGAGGGCGTGTCGAAAACAGAAGACAGACGTTATTGAATTACAGGTCTCAAGGAGTCTATAACTATTCTCGAATAATATTGCGTAATTGTTTTTCTCTTCATTTCTTTCTCTTACGATGTGTTCACTACAGGCATGTGCAGGGCACAGTGCAGTGCCAAAGAGGCCTGCTTAGCCGCTTCGTACCACAGGAACTCAAGCTCGTGTTACTTAACCAGCGCTACTACCACAATAGAAATAGCGAGACTGCAACACAGTGTTACTTTCTTCAAGTTTGGTGAGTAGAAAGTTCTAACCTTATTACGAAGGGTTTAAGCGACAGTCTTTCGGTTGCAATACTTACAGTACTAGTACTTAGGGCCTGAGTGTGAGAATTGGTTGTTTATCAAGAAGTGTACTATTAAAGTAATGATAAAGACCACAGCCTCACCTGGGAAACCCACATGCGCTGGTTTGTGCAGCGGGTACAGGCCCACTGGCCCCTGATGAGTAAGCGTAGTTGCAGTCGACCTCGGGTCACCAAGAACTATGGTGCCAATTTGACAGAAGGAATAAATGACCCAAGACCCCCCCCCCCTCCTCATTTCTGAGGAAGGCAGTTCCGCCACGGCGCCGTGCATGCACACACAACTGCCGAGTCAGCACACGAAGATCTGCAAAGAGCTCGCTGCCTGGCTGGGCATCGAACGAGCGATACAAGGTGTTTGAGCTGAGAACGGAAGCACCGCCACCGTGGTGGCATTTTTGTTATTTTTGTTAGCTTAACTAGTGTTGCCAGCGCACAGTGTAATTTATCCACGGAAAACAAACGGAGAAATTTTGATAATAAATGTGTAAACAAACATGAGCCCGTGCCGTCTTGTTGCGACTAGAGGGGCAGAGCGTCAGAGTACATCAAGTGAAGTCTAAAATGAATGTGATATCTGCTGAATTTATTCTAAAAATACTTAATAACAATGATTTTAAGGCCCACGACTGTGATCTTCGTAGTTAAGAAAAATGTGAACAGAAAACTTTTTCGTAAAATTTATATTTGTAAAAGAAGTGCATGATTGTTGCGTTATTACCTCCACCAAGGAGTTTATGTTTTCGTCGTGTTTGTCTGCCTGTTTGGTTGTTTGTCTGTCTGTCTGTCACAAAGATACCTCAAAAAGTTATGAAGCGATTTGGACGAAATTAACAGGAATTGTTAAGTATGTTAGGAGAAACAGATGATTAACTTTTGTTGAAGATATATTTATCCGTTTGTTTGTTTGTTTGTTTGCCTGCCTCTTTTTTCTCAATGCCATAGCTCAAAAAGGTATGGATGGGTTTTTATGAAATTAACATGAGTTGTTAGATTTATAACAAGAAGTAAATGACAATTTGTGGTAATTATTTTTTTGTTCGTTCGTTCGCTTGTCACTGTTTTTAATTTTATGCATGTTAGCACAATAACTCAAAAAATAATGAATGGATCTCTAAGAAATTAATAGGAGCTATTATTATTGTTAAAAGACATAAGTGATCGAATTTTGGTGCGATCGGTTTGTTCATTTTTATGTTTGACTCATGTTTGTCATAACGTTTGTTAGCAGTATAACTCAAAAACTTAAGAACGGATCTTCAAGAAAATTTTACCATCTGTTTGTACTATCAAAAGCACAAATGATTAGATTTTGGAGTTTATACAAAAAAATTATGGTTTCAGAGCCAATTTGAATTTTTTGCTACTGTTGCCTCGCTTAGCGGAAGTTTGCGCTCTCAGAGTGCTCTAGTCTGTATATGGGCCAATGCTGTAAACCATAGATATACTCCAGCTGGCTGGCTGTGCATTTAATGGTTCTCACAATGTAGCGAACCATTATTTTTCTGTTGGGAACAGGGGTTATCTGTTATGAATATTATGCTCTATGAATATAAATATGCATAGAGTATAATATTCATAACATATCACCCCTGTTCCCTACAGAAAATGGTTCGTTACATCGTGTGCACCATTGTTTTTATACCCTTATTCAGAGTAGACATACTCTTCTTATTTAATATTTCGCGCATGTATAAACAGGTCTTTTTTTTAACTTATTCCATCCTGGACATTGAGAGTACATTCTCATTTTCCCTTTCCAATACACATTTGACGGAAACATTGAATACAAGCGCATGACATCAATAAATCTCAGCGTTAACTCCTCTACGGATAAAACCCGATGCATTGTATTTGGCACTCAGCAACTCTACAAGCAGCTGCAACCTATCTCTATCTCCTTCAACAGCTCTATCATTGCCCCTCGCGATGTTGTACAGTCGCTGGGGGTGTAGATGGATAGACATCTAACGTTTGACGATCACATTAAAAAATTATGCAATACCGTAAAGGGTACGATAATATTTATCCATAAAATTAAACATCTCTTGCATCAAAAATCTCGTCTCCTTCTTATCCACTCGCTTGTTTTCTCTCACTTCAACTACGGTAGTCTGATCTGGGGTAAAGCCCCTGAATATCTGATATCATATGTACAAAAAGCCTAGAATTTTGCAGCAAAAGTGGTTCTCAATGGAAAATTCACCAAACGCGATCATGCCAGCCCACGGTTAGAAAAGCTCCAATGGCCACAAATTAGTACGAAATTAAAGCTAGATGAAGTCCAATACGCTACAGTAACATTAAGGCTGGTCAACAAGCACAAGCTCTTTCTATTTCTGGAGCTATGCCTTTGGAATGCTGTTCCCGCTACAATTCAGAATATGACTGAATATAATCAGCTCACCAAGAAGGTGTTGTCACAAATGGAGCAGCCCCAATACTGCACAAAATACTTCGGATGAATTGTGCTAAAATTCTAAAAGTGAAGAAAGCATACTCTGCTGTCCGAAATAGAAATGTCAATAACTAGTATCTTCTACACTTGCTCTTTTTTCTTCACATCCAAAATAAAATATTACTAATACACTGGTTGCGCACCACACAGGGAATTTGTAAATGTACTATATTTTATTTGATGTGTAACTTCCCATTTATAAATGTACTGTATTTCTTTTGATGTGTCAATTAATTCAGTCTATCATATTCATAAGGTCACTGTTGCGCAACATACAGCACATTTGTAGACTTACTATATTTCTCTTGATGTGTAAATTGATTCAGTCTCTGTCATAAGAGGCATAAAAATGGTACGCTACACCACTTGTGCATCGTGTATGTCAAATTGTCTCATGTATTTTTTTCTCTTTAGTCCAAAATTTTTTTTTTTCATCCCTCAAAGTGTGTCTCTCGAACCCAAGGGTCCCAATTGACTTCTCCGCAGGAGATGTTGCAGCAAGCTCCTGCTGACGAAGCTAGTTTTGTAAAGTTACGTAGGTTCTCAATGCTTCCCCCTCTGTTTCGGGAGGTAGGCCAATGATCGAGATGGCCGACCTACACGCGCCAGGCTTTCACCTTCTCCCGTGCGGAGAACCATGGGAGACACCATCTGCTCGGGCGTATAGCTAGCAATCGAATAGGGTAATAGAAGATAGAATGAAAACGTTAAACAAAATCTGGTGACTGTTTTTTTTTCTTCCTTTCGTTTCTCACACTGTATAGTAAATCTAGTTTTAGTTCTGCATTTTCTTTTTTATTATCATATAATGTGCACTGTAATTCTACCTGCATTGTATTTAGGCTTCATTTTTATTTTTTGTAATTCATGTCCGTCTCTCTTTCACTCTTGAAAAGGACTAGCTGGTCTATATCTTCTAAATTTCACATCCCACTTTTGTTCCTATTTTGAAATCCCTGTAATCGTGTTAATCAGTGTTAACTAGTTTGCTACACCTTGCCTTAGCCGACTGTTTTCTGCATGCTGCCATTCGTGTTCTTAATAAAAAAAATTTCTCGACTCTCTTTTTTCTAGCCAGCCGTTTTCTGCAGACGGTACTTCATACTCACAAGAAACCTATTTTGCTTCAACTCTGTGTAGCCTACGTTTCTCTTATCATCTCATTCATAATGTGTAGGCATTTTGCCAGTGACTCTCAGCAGACCAAAATCATATATAACTCTCTGATACTAGGGTTTAGTATTATTCTTAAGCTAGTTTTAATTATGAAAACCTCAGGCGCTGTGCCCATTTTTTTTTTTTTTGACACAGTACCATTTGAGAACAATAAATGATTTTTCATTCTTTGTCAGCAAAACGTAACCTCTCTCCCTGCCCGTCCCCTTATCCCCACAAGTCACGTCCACAGTCACTCACACACTCTCAGGCACACCCACAGAGGCGCACACCCCGGAGTCCCCTTTCACACTCCCCTCCGTACAAACAAAATGCCAATAGAAATATATTAAAAGGTATACCGGTAAGACATGTACATGTTAAACAAATGAGTTATCTTTTGCTGCAGAGATTTTGGGGCGACCTATAGAAAAAGTAAATTTCTCACTCGTGGAAGCATTCGCACTACATATATCTGCGTTGCTGTGCGTGTATATATAATCAGTCACGTGAAGGCTTATCTTAATTCACTCCAGGGTACGTTAAAGTTGGCAGCTACCGTCCGAGCTCAAGGGTCCCCGATACATCTGATAATAGGGATTATCTTTCTCTGACACTCGCATATTAAGCCATATATTTGCTAGACAGATCTAGTTGCCAACATCTATCACACTCCTATGAATGCAAACTGCTGAACAAGCTACTGTTCTAGTCATTAGAGACGTCACAGGCGCGATATAAGAAATATATACTGACAAGGCACATTAAAGTGCGTAGAATTGGCCTCGTCTGCATCTTGTTTCAGAGAGAAATTTGCTATACAGAGCTCTTTCCTCTGCATTAAAGACTGGCGATGATTCAAAATATTACTTATTTGCTGAGCTCGAGCATCAACACAAAAACTGCCAAAAGTGCTGCTCAATCGTTGTCCTGTTCAAACCTATTGGTTTCAGATACATTAAAACGACAAAATTCAAGCAGCTAAGTGCTAACGATGCTCAGCAGGCGCCCATAGTTACGTAGAATGCACACCATCTCGTGCGGGATGACATTCGCTCTCCTTGCCTAGCACTTTAAAGAATATTTCAATATTAAGATATACGTACAGTATAAGTAAAACGTACAAAACCAATCATGTTTTCACACCACTTGCCCTTCCCTTTATCATTAACTCGTCATTACCTTCCCCGGTACTTTATACCCGACACTCCTTAATGCGCATAAGAATGAACCCATCAACAGATACAATAACAAATCATCGGGTCAAAAAAATATTTAAAAATGTGATAACATCGCTGAAATATCGCATTACTGCATAACCCCTACAGCAATTTTCTTTAAAACCTCACGACTCGTTAACGGCGGAAATTCATAAGTACATCAGTACTATTTAATAATTCACCTCGTTTATTTATTTATTAATTTATTTACTTATAACTATATTTATATCTTTCCTGTCGCGCTCTATGGGAATAAGATAGGAGAAAATTCAGGTGCCGAAAATGGTATCTTGGATACGGAGGTCGCACTTGGGCGCTCCAGATGAGGGACCTGAGCTCGCCTGCATGATCGTGTCTGGACATGTTGATTGTTGCTTCGGGAGATGTCACTTACCTACGCCTCAACATCTATCCAATTTTTAGGTGGAATTCTGAATTTTCATTAAAGAAGCCTTCTGAACAGTAATAAGCACAGGAGACAGTGGGGATTTTCCTGAGGTGCTAATTTTATACCGTCATTTACAATGACGGCCCGGGCCATTAGTATTTAGAAAAAATAATTCGAGGGAGAAATAAACACTGCCCATGACACATCAGAACATCGATAAACTATCGATAGATCGATACACATTCGCCAAAACATGTTTTCCATACAAATGCATCGCGACTCATACCCTCAATATACCCTTCATTGCAATAATTTGGGCGATTTACACACTAAGCCCATTGTGTTGTACTCTCAGCGCAAATGTATATCAGTGAAATAAATTTCACGCACTTTACCCGAACTATGCAGCATTTATACATGATATCCAGTTTTCTAACAGTGATGCTCTCGTGTTCTGAATTTGCAGCCTACGATTTCAGTGTTTTATAATAATTGCCTTGCCCCTTGCGAGTCATGATCCCTACACCTTATGGCAATGCATATTAATTACCTCTCAAATAGTTCATGTTTCGGTTTGCTTACATCGTTTCCTAACTGAGCTTTTCAGAACATTATTTCCTCATAATCAGAAGTGCATACATAAATGAATTTATTCTTCGTCTTAACAATTTTTTTTTCTATTTTACTTACTCTCCTCAATATTACAGCATTTGGTTCATAATACTTTTTTATTTTTTTTTCTCCTCATCTTTGTACCTACAATTAGTTTCTGCAATATCATGGTTAGTCTGTACTCAACTTTTACGCATAAGTTATTTTTTGTCGTCGCAGTTACCCCAGTCGTTCTATTGTCATTTACAGTCCCTGTGAGTCAATTTCCGTTCCTGGTCAGGAAGTCTCAAGTCAACAGTACATGTCCACTGTCCAGTCCAGTCAATAATGTTGCAAGTCAACAGTACTTGTCCAATCCAGTCAATAGTGTCACAAGTCACAAGTCAACAGTTCATGTCCAGTCCAGTCAATAATATTCAGTCCAGTCAAAAATGTCACAAGTCAACAGTTCATGTCCAGTCCAGTCAATAATATTCAGTCCAGTCAAAAATGTCACAAGTCAACAGTACATGTCCAGTCCAGTCAATAATGTCACAAGTCAACAGTACATGTCCAGTCCAGTCAATAATGTCCCAAGTCAACAGTACATGTCCAGTCCAGTCAATAATGTCCCAAGTTGCAAGTCAACAGTACATGTCCAGTCCAGTCAATAATGTCACAAGTCACAAGTCAACAGTACATGTCCAGTCCAGTCAATAATGTCACAAGTCACAAGTCAACAGTACATGTCCAGTCCAGTCAATAATGTCCCAAGTTGCAAGCAAAAAATCGAGTGCAGTTTTCCTTCTAGCATTCTCTTTTCTACAGCATGGGAACATGAGCGTAGCATGCTACAGCAACATTTACTATGTAGGTAAAAAAGGTTTAATTTTTTACCTAGTTTTTAAGGCACATTTTGCTCAAAATGGTTTGTTCTAGTGATAGCATTAGCATTGTCTATTCAGTGAAAAATATCATTCAGATGTATTTATTTATTTTTTTTCGAAATATTATAGTGCAAAGCAATATGTTCCTGCATTTTTTTTTGTGCGGTGATTCACAATGACTGATGGGACCCAAGCAAATGGTGCAAATTTTGCGTGCACATACCGGCATTGAAAGTTCTACAAGAACCTTTTCTGAACAATTTCCACTTCCAAACATCACCTTCACAAGCACAGAATGAAAAACAATAAAAATTAAGTAACGCGATGCCAGCATACGCAACAGAAAGATATCGACATCGCAAATGATCGCAAATAGCGCACACAAATCAAAAAGCAAGTCATGACATCATAAATTTAATCACATGAAGTCTAAAAAACGTATAGTAAATAAAAATGCAAATCATATAAATAAAATACGCAATAAATAGTTCAGCACAGAATAAAAAAAAAATCAAACGTCGCAATGTAAGCATACGAAACAGAGAAATATTGTTATCATGGATTATCGCAAATACTGAACAAAATATGAAAGCAAGTCATTTCATCAAAAAAAAAAGAAAAACATATGGCTTTCAGTTAACCAAAGGATTAGACAAAAAATACGCAAACTATCCACTATTTAATAAAACACAGTTATTGATCCTTTGCTTGCTCCCTCGTTCCCTGCTTTCTTATTTGCTCCAATGTTGGTCCGTCTCTCGGTCACGCAGTTAAGGCCGGCTGCCCACTAACAACTTTCGTTGCCGCTAGCAGTTTAGAGGCAACTCAACTACTCCTTTCACGTAGCTACGGCACGGCTTCAGCTTGCGCAAAGTTTACCTGTATTAAAATTTCCAAATATTACAGTCGCTACTGCAATTTTTACACTATAGCGAGTGGCACTGTCCAACTTTCAATGACCGCTCCTATTTATGAGCGGTTTAAGACCACAAAAATTGATATTTTAAGAATCACAGCATAATGTGCATAGACGCCATGCTCAAGTCACGGCCTCGTATACGCAATCGGATTAGTTTAGTTGGCTCTAGGCTGCTAGCGGCAACGAAAGTTGTAATGGGCAGCCGGCCTAAGTGTTAAATTGGAGAAAGTTCATGTGCTGAAAAACAAGCTGAGATACCATACAATTTCAGCGCTTGAGGTAGCGGTGACAAGCATAGCTAATCTCCATGTGCTCCCGGTTTAATACAACGAAGTGCTGTCTTGTCCGTGCGAAAATTCTCTCTGTCCGTCGGATAGCTAGCCCATGGTTCACTATGGCATTATAAGTTCACTGCGGCATAAACACCAACTTTTTAGAGAGTACAAAAGTGGCAGACTGAACTTTTACGTATACAATAGATACAAAAACGCACTTTGTCCCTGATTAGAAGGGCTAAAAATGAATATTTTAGTAATAAATTTGATGAATGCCGTCGGGATATTAAATGCACCTCGCAAGTCCTAAAATGCTTTCTTAATTCTACTAAACAGCGCAATCAGCCTAGCTTGCCTGATGTAGACGGCAGTATAGTAGACGACCCCAGACAAGTGGTCAAAAAGTTTAACGAGTATTTTTCTTCAATTGGTATGAAACTCGATGGAGTCAATACCAGTTTCGAATATATCTGCCACCTCGTACATGGCGCTGTGAAACTGTGCGTCTTTCTTTGCCCGGCCGTCCAGCACTCTAGAGGTTAGCAGGATCTTGCAGGCC
Organism: Parhyale hawaiensis; assembly: GCA_001587735.2. Taxonomy (NCBI): domain Eukaryota; kingdom Metazoa; phylum Arthropoda; class Malacostraca; order Amphipoda; family Hyalidae; genus Parhyale; species Parhyale hawaiensis. The sequence continues at coordinate 438,549 of LQNS02278148.1, read as the reverse complement.
ATGGTTAATAAAGGCTGCCCCTGCCCCATGATGTTATTCCTGTCTACGTGTACAAGTGTTTATCTGATCAGCTGTGTCCGGTAATTTCCAATTTATGTAATAAGTTTATGTACAGGCGTTTTCCCAACGTGTTTGAAAACGAAGAAGGTAATTCCTGTTTTAAAGAATGGTGATAGAAATGTAGTCAACAATTATAGACCAATATCCACCCTGCCCGTTTGGTAAAAAAATTATGAAAAGTTAATGTATGGTAGGATGTCTGGGTTTTTGACAATATTTAGTATCCTATGTGAACACAAGTTGGTTTTAGGACAAATAGGAATACCTCCGATGCTGTGCTTCAATTTTTAGATTTTGCACATGACTAACTAGATAGAAAAAATTGTTTTTTTAGCGGTGTTTCTTGACTTTAAAAAAGCGTTTGACACCGTTAACCACGATATTTCACTGGACAAGCTGCAGCACGTGGGTTTTAGAGGCAATAATTCTCAGTCGTGGTTTCGATCCTACTTGCAGAGACGCCGGCAATTTATGTGCATTGACGGAACCAACTCTGATCACTTGCCGGTAACTCTCGGTGTACCGCAGGAGTCGATTTTAGGACCGTTGCTTTTATTATTTACATTAATGATATGTCTGCGCTAGCCCTCGTCTCCAGTTTGTGCATTTCGCGGACGACACAACTGTTTTTAAATCTGGTGCAAATTTTCAGGAAGTATGCGAGTCTGTCAATTCTGAATTGGAGAAGGTAGATCAGTGGCGCAAAGTAAAAAGACTTTCCCTTAATGTAGATTAAAGAAATTATAAGATCATCTCTCACTGTACTGTCTTTAATCATGGAATCCATATACGCAACCACAGTCTTACCCAAGTTAACAGTTTCAAATTCTTAGGAATCGTTATTGACAGAAATTCTAACGAGCACGTAAAAAACAATTATCAAAAGTCAGTAGAGCAACCGGTATTATGTACAAACTGCCACGGTATTTACCTTCTTATGCGCTCCGTAAACTGTACCAGAGTCTGCTGTACCCGCAATTAACTTACGGGGTGGTGGCCTGGGGAGCCACGAGCAGGAACAGACTCCAGGCTGCTCAGAACAGGGCTCTGTCGCTCATAGCAGGACCTCGCCATGATTTTATGACTATTGATATGATCATTTGCTATTTTACTTTTATAAATCTTTTAATATTATATAAGATCAACATTTGTATCTACAAAACAATATTAAATTAAGTCAAACTGCTCATTATTATAGAACTACAATCAAAGCCGTTAATAATCTGTCAATGCCTACCTGTAAAAAATCCAAATCTGAAAGTCCTTCATCTATGTATAGGTCTACAAAATACTGAAACGATCTACCAACTGAAATGAAAAGAATAAGAAATCCTAAAATCATAATGTTCAAAGTAGAATTAAAGAATCTGCTCATGGCAGTTGATAGGATAACTGTATCGTAGTGTAATAACCATTATTCTGATAGCATGGCTGCAATTTTTATTTTGAACTGTATACACCAGAAATATGTCATACGGAATGGTCCTTGTTATAGCGAATGGGTTGTGTGTGTGGGGCCACATCAGCGGCTGATCCGCCGTCGGTCATGCACAAGGAGGGGGGGGGGGGCGGAGCTTGCTGCCGTTCGCTGTAAGGGTCGCCCCCGTTTCATACACTGGTCCATGTCGGTTTTCATTCTGTGTGTCTTCAGCATTTGTATATATTTTTAACTTGTGACTAATTTTACTGATTTGCCTGAATGGTTTTGCTAACCTTGTACAAAAGATTATTTTCTAAATGACTGTCGATAAACTTCTTCTTGTTATCATAGAGATTTCACGACCCAAATTGGATTGGTTGAGCGATGTTCAGCTTTACGCTCTGGCGCCGGTTTGCATCCGCAACTTAAAGCTCAGAGTACTTTACAAATGATGTGCTCTGTTCCAAGCACAGCGCCATTCTGGAGAGTTCCTGAATGGAGATGGCCGCACTTAGCTCTCGCAGGGCAGTCTTGAGATTCATGGACATTGCCCCAGAGCTCTGACGACCACTGGGATGACGTCCACTTTCATTTGTCACAGTCGTTGAAGTTCGATGGCAAGGCCACTGTACTTTTCCTTCTTCTCCGTTTCTTGTCCACGATTCTTGAGTCGAATGGGATTGATCAGTTGGGCCGAATTCTCCTGTTTGTCTTTGAAGACAATATCCGGTCGGTTGGTGTGAATTTCCCTGTCGGTTTCTAGCCTTTTATTCCAGTAGATCTGCACGGCTTCGTTTTCAACCACGGGCGCAGGTTTGTGCTCGTACCACCTCTCACTGACTGGGAAGTTATGGATCCGCAGGAGGGTCCAGTGAAGGTGTCGAACAACTTTACCGTGCCTGCGCTTGTATTCCTTTTGCGCCCGCACTCCGCATTCGCTTATCACGTGGTTAATGGTTCGTCCGAGCTCTCGCAAACTACAGCTTGTTGGACGTTCCTTCTGTTCATATTGTGTTGGTTATATCTGGTTCTAAGGGCTTGCTCTTGAGCTATCAGGATGGTGCCTTCTGTTTCCCGTTTCAGCTCCCCCCTCAGGAGCCAGCTCCATGAGTCGGGGGCTATTTTGTCCTGAACAGCTTCGAGGTACTGGCCGGACATCTTCACGCTCTTCCATTTGTTAGTCCGATCAAGGCGTCGTCGCTGTTTGAACTGGTCAGCCGTTTCAGTCTCTTTCAGCAACTTCGTCTCGATTAAGCAGCGTGCCCACAGGTCGTCGCTCTCTCTGAAATGTTGGGCGAGAGCTCGCTTTTCCGCTTCGACGCAGTCCTCTACGCTGATGAGGCCACGGCCTCCTCTCTTCTGTTGATGTAAAATCTGGCTACGCACGTTCTTGGGTGCAGTGCTCGATAGATGGTCATGAGCTTTTGAGTCTTGATGTTCATGTCGGTGCATTTTTTGTCCAATTGATAATACCAGCAGAGTAACGGACAACGGGGACGGTCCAGGTGTTAATGGCCTTGATGGCGTTACCCCCATTGAGATGTGATTTCAAGACGAGCCGGAGTCGGGTGAGGTACTACTTTCGAATGGAATATTTCATCGTTTTGTGGAGGTTGGTGCTGTACTCCATGACACCTAGGTATTTGTAACCTATCTCCTCGAGTTTTTTTTTATGTTATCTTCTTCGATGACAATTTCCCCAGAAGCGGTAATCTCTCCTCTTTCGATGTTGAGGACTCTGCATTTACTGACGCCGAACTGCATCTTGATGTCTTGAGAGTATTGATGGACTATATTGAGGAGCTGCTCTACTTGGTCCTTTGATTTTGCGTACATCTTCAGGTTGTATATGTGAAGTAGGTGGTTGAGCTTCATGGCATGGCTGTAGTTGTAGGCCTTGTTGACTTTGTTCATGGTCTCGGAGAGGGGGATCATGGTCAGCACAAATAGCAGTGGAGATAGGAAATCGCACTGGAAGATTCCACGCCTGATGCTCACCTCGCCGAGGTGTTTATTGGCGCTTGTGAGCAGGGTCTTCTAGCTCACATCTATGACGATGCCGTAGATTTCCAGGCATTCCAAGATCCAGGGGTGAGGGACCATGTCGAAGGCTTTTTTGTAGTCAACCCAAGCCATGCTTAAGTTTTTCTCTTTGCCCCTGGCGTCTTTCGTGAGGAGCTTGTCGACGAGCAAATGGTCCTTCATGCCCCTAGTGTTCCTATGGCATCATTTCTGTTTGTCTGGTTGGAGCTTCTTGGAGGCTAAGTGTTGGTAGACTTGTTCGTGGATTATGCCCGTCAGTACCTTCCACATGAGAAGCAGGCACGTTATTGGGCGGTAATTGCTGACCTTTGTGCCCTTTGCATTGTCCTTCTGGATTAGGACCGTCTTCCCTGTGGTCATCAAGTTGGACACGGTTCCCTATGCAAGGCATTGATTGAGCTGTGTAGCAATTCTGGAGTGCAGTAGCCCTGCACAATATCTGGTCCGGGTGCTTTTTAGTTCTTGGTTTTGCTCAACTGCTTTTTGAGATGGTGACTGGTGATGGTAAGGTCTGGATCTGCTGCGACGCTCCTCTCCTTTACGTCGTGGAGCAATTCTGCGGTATTGTTGTGCCGTTCATCTTTGCTGCAGATGTACTCCAGAATCGGATGGTCTCTTCTGCGTTGGGTGAGTCAGAGCTCGTATCTTCTCCTCTAAGGGTTTGCTCGTGGGGTTTCTGTTTGGTGTTGAATTGCTGGTTTTGTTGGAATCGAGCTACTCTGGCCTCGAAGCGTCCAATTTTGCTCTTTTTAGCAGATAGCCGCTGCTTCAGTGAGTCTTCCAAGTTCGTTAGACCGACGTAAAGGCACCGGTACCTCGATTCGAGCAGCGTCTTCTTTTCCTCATCGTAGAGAATTCCTTTGCTCCATTCGGAGATCCAGCTGAGATGTTTCCTGAGCTCAGCAATGTTCTTCTCGAGGCGGTGCTTCCAAGAAGGATCCTTTCTCCGCTGGGTCCGTTGCGGTCGGGGTTGTACCTCAAGGATCCTCCATGGGAGATCTGCTCCAGCTTTGATGAAGGCGTTTGTCTCTGTGATGTTGTTGGTGTGGATTTTACCAATCCCTCTGATGACGCGGCGAGCAGGTGCTCGAATCTTCGGTTCCGGTAGATGCTACTTTGTTACTGCAACTTTAGTTTCAGGTCGAACCTGATATGAAACGTGCAGCAAATTCTAACGGTGGCGGCAGGAATTGCAATATGTTGCATTTTTTCTCTGTGGAGAAACAATGCTTCTTTCAACTCGCGTAAAATTATGCTTCGTACCCGGTGTGTATCGTCAGGGTATTCTAATTTGAAATGTAATAATTGATCCGGCTACAGCAAATTAGATTCATATTGACAGAAAGCTCGCTTTCAAAATATCATGCCAGAAATTATTTAGACTTCTCCCTGCATGCGTTACGCTCTCTATTTCAGAAAATTACCACGCCGCCTGGCTAGGAATATAAGAAACCGTAAATTATACCCATGATGCCGGCAAAAAATAGAAATGAAATAACCTTAGCATTTTTTTGCTTTACTCCTATCTTTTGCCTTAATGAATGTAGCGTTAAAATTGTTATGTAGTTTTAAAATCTGTTGGATATGTATAAATATATCGGATCTGAAAAGTCGTTTGTACTTCATTTTGGATGTTTGTGATCAGAAGTAAAAGTAATTTTCCGTGACGCGAGCTTAATATTTCTCTTGAGGAATTGCCACTAATCGCGAAATAATTGATAATTATCTTAGTGTGTGCTTCTTTATAAAATAATGTGTAACGGGACTTTGGCAAAACCCGGTAATTGCTCATCATTCAACATTGTCTTTAATCCAACAGCGAGTTTCAGAGTCACTGTGTCTATCCACCAGAGCCCCCACCGCTGCCTGACCAGATATTCACTACAAAAGCTACAACCAAGCACGGGTCTGAGCAGAACCAGCGGGCGATGTGCAGGGCGGAGGGCGGACGTCCCCTCGTCATCAAAACCGAGCTAGTCAAGGCCACCGCCATTCAACTCGTCAAAGGTTGGTTGAAACTGTCTATGCTTGTTTCTATGAAGTAGTGGAGCTTTCTTTCCTCATCACTAGGCAGCATATTTTGTGGAACCTTCAATATGGCCGGTAGAAACAACACACACACACACACACACAAAAAAGAGTTTCCTTAGCTATTTGGCATCCGTGGAAAATGCCTTCGGTGGCTTGAAGCATTCCTGTCTAATAGAACGCAGAGTCTAATTGTCAACAACAAAGTTTCATCCAGATAGCCGGTACTCAGTGGAGTACCACAAGGCACCGTGCTTCGACCTGTTCTCTTCCTCATCATGATCAATGACATGGGGTCCGGATGTAACTATGCGGTACCCTCGTCATTTGCTGACGATACACGAATACTAGCTGCTGTGCAAT
>LQNS02278148.1:392940-417227 GCA_001587735.2 Parhyale hawaiensis | reverse complement strand
GTGACGATTTAATTTCTAAATTGACTAGACTTATATTGTACTTTCAATTCAAAATATTTGCAGAATTCTGTCCCGGCCCTCCTCCTGACTGTTGAGGCTCGGTTTCAGTTCCTTGATATATTTGTATACTTTGGGAGCAGCTTTTCTGCTATACAGGTTTTGTTGAAGGCGGCTCGTTACCAATAATGCTTATACGACTCGTCTTCAGCCCCCTGAAGACGAGTGTTTAACGGCTCGAAAGCCCGGGGTCTAATAAAACTAAAATCCCAGAAGGCTTTCTTATTCACTTCTCCAATATGACCTAGCCTGGGAGTCCTCCAATCTTCGAAATAATAAATATACAGGGTGTTGTGTAATTCGATGCAAATATTTTAATCTTATATAGAAAACGCAAACCAGAACGATTTTCATGAGTGATAAAACCTCAAAACCCCTCTGTTTACGATAAATGACGACCTAAAACACTTAAGGGGAGGGTTCGGGCTAAAATAAAATAAACTATTTGTGAATGTATTTAAATGAAACTTGGCATCGATATGCAAAATAGGAAAAAATTGTTTTTACTCCTGTACTTTTTTCCATTTTCCCCTTAGAAAACGAGTTATGTATTCGAAGAAATTGGGAAAAAAGAGGGCTGGGAAAACATTACTCCTTCTACAGTTTTTTCAGCTACTGAGATGATTTTGGTATCAAAAAAAGTGGAATTTGATACTCTATATGAACACAAATTTTCAGTTTGATTTTCGAAATAGTTTTTGAAAAAATTTAAAAAGCTCATTTTTTCAAGTTTTTCCCAAAAATGCACTGTAAGTCGTCTCCTAATTCGAAAATCAAACTGAAAATTGCTATTCGCATAGAGAATTAAGTTCCACTTCTTTTCATACCAAAAAATCATCTATGTAGCTCAAAAATTGTTGGAGAAGTAGGGTTTCCCAGCCTCCTTTTCCCGTTTTCTTTGAAAAACTAGTTTTCTTCGGGGAAAATAAAAAAGTACAGGAGTAGAAACAATTTCTTTTTCTATTTTACAATCGATACCAAGTTTCATTCAAACCGGCTCACAAATAAAAAACTCTTCATTTTCCCCGAAAACTCCCCTTAGGTATTTCCGGTCGTCATTTCTCAAAAACGAAGGAATTTTGAGGTTTTAGTCACTCCTGGAAATCGTTGTTTTTCTACATATTGTTAAAATATGTGCATCGAATTACACAACACCCTGTATATTGTATAAGTATTAACTTGTTTTGATCGTTGATGCAATGCACTATGAGTGATGTGACATACTATAGTATATATAAATGCATTATATTACGTCTTTTTGACATTACCTCAAAGCACTTGCTACATCAAATTTTAAAAGCAAGGGGATGTGTCGACATTACTCATGTTTTTAAATTCGCTAGCAGAAGTAATTCAAATCTTCGTATGAGAATCCGTAGACTAAGGTAAATTTCGCTGTAAAAAAAATGTGGGAAGCCTTGAAGTAAGAAGCTACATGCAAATTAAATTATCTTTCGAAAACACGTTATAAGTTCTCTCCCGGTGTAACTAACAGAAAAATCACTAAGCACAATTATCAACTGTGTGATGAAAATGAATCAACCTCTGGCTTGAAACCAGAATGATTCTACATATTGGGTGCTGAGTGTGCATCTAACGAGTGATCTACTTAGTATTAATGAGTGTGATCCGTACAGTTCTAACGTCAGATCAGCATATTTAGAATGCGTTATTAATATACGATTGACGTAGTCTACGTCATATGTGCGATCAGCGTACTTCAAATGTTTGACCCATTTTAATTATTACAAACTGTTATTGATTTACGACTAAGATTTCAGTGTGGCATTGCAATTAAGCTAGCTTCAAAAACAGTATTAAGTTTTAACACCATCGAAGTTTCTAACAATATGATATTATCATGTCCTTAATTAACCCTAGCTTTTTCAGCAACCTGATTTCAATTGAATAGTTTGGACGGAGAATACTGGATATCAATTAACAGGGTCTGGCACGATGTCCATCGCCGATTATACGATGACGATGGTGTGTAGACCATTGCTACCGGAAAACTACGATGGAACATCGCAAAAATCCATCGGAGATAGCGATGGTCCGATGGAAATCCTATCAAACAATCGGCGATGGCTGTTTTCTCCATCGGCGATGGTGTTATGAGGAAGAAATGGTCCGATGAAATGACTGAAAATGCCATCGGCGATGGCAAACGATGGGCATCGTCATCGGTTGTACTTCCGATGCCGATGAAATGAAGCTAAAACTGCAGAAAAACAGCCTTACGAGTTTGAAACATTCATTTTCTTTAGTGCCCTCAGGGGTATATTCTGGTGGGCCCTATCCCTGCCACAATATATTTGGGCATCACGTACCCAAGGTTCCCGAGTGCCTTATCCGCAGAAGATGTTGCAGCCTGCCGCAGTTCCTGCTGACGAGGTTATTTTTGTAAAGTTAGGCAGGTTCCTTTCCTCTTTCCCTTCCGTGAGGTGGGCTGTCGATCGAGATAGCCGACCTGGTACGCGGAACATCTCTAGTCTCTCTCGTGTGGAAGGCCAAAAAGCGAGCCGTCCACTCGAGTGTCTTTTGCTATTCTTTGCGCCTTTTTCCGCCAGTAGTAGCGCACTAAGCCAAATTGAATTCTTCCGGCAGGAATGCCGAGATAAAATATTCTTACTAATGACATAATATTACAAAATTAAATTCACTGTTGAATCGCCTGAGTTGCGGCTACGGTGGAAAATCTAAAATCTAACTAACTCATTTTCTTTGGTAACATTAAAAAAAGGGGTGTTACCACGGTTCTCAACCCCTTCACGGTAGAAGAAGAATTCCTGCCAAATAGTCCAGCTGCCGGCCGCTGAGCCCTCACAAAATTGCAGTGTCCGTGGCATGTCTTTCTGTTTCTTACGGTCTTTCTTCTAGCTTTTCATCCTTAAGGTTTCTTTCGTCTTTCTTCTTCTCTCTCATCCTTTACAAGTGATGCATTTATTTATAGAATAACCAATGGTGTGCAGTGATATGCTTTAGTGCGACGTATTTTGCGCTGTGTACCAAGTCAGTGGCAGTTAAAGACCGGGCAACTAAAGAGGGAGATTTGTGTCGTCTCCGCTGGGAGCCCGGAGGCGTGTTGCAATCAAACGCCGGTGTTACCCTTACAGTGTTACATGTGTAGCAGTGAATGCGACCTGCGATCTCAGCGCCCCACCGATGTGTTGCGGAATTTTACCAAGCTTAAGCATATACATTTATCGTGGAGCCTTATTATGGCTGTATTTAAAGATAAAAAATTAAAAAAATACATAAAACAGCATCAGATGCAGGGATTCAAGCAATATATGGCAGTCCCACATATTTGAATTATAATTGTGAAGTATCAAAGTCAATGTCTGTAAATGTAGGCAGCGTTACCCAGCTCATAACCCTAAAATTTAGGAGGGTTGTCGTCGGTGTCACCTGGTGTTACCTAACCTGTGTCGCATTGGAGGCCGGTGTAGCACAGGTGACACCGAAGGCCTGAATGCAACACGCCCCAGGATGGGCAAGTAGCCCTAGGATTAGGTTAATCAGGTTCGCCCATCCTGAGTTATGGAACAGTGATCCAGGGGAATGTGTTGGCTGATCTAGACATTGGCTAGGCCTTTGGAACGTCTCTTTTTCGAGCCCACTTTGCTTTCTTCCTGATTTAGTACTTTGCTGGCTGTGTTCTAATCTGTTCTTCCTCCTCTTTCCCGATTTGCTGTTGCCTTGTGCGTTGGTCCACCTTACGGGAGTCCTGCATTTCTATCGACATACTACGTGTTCCTTCCTTTTCCTTCCCTTGGATCGCCAGTAGAGATGCCTAGGACAATATAATAGCTGCGTAATCTCTGAGTGTTCTCGAGTCTCTAGCCATTTCCGCTAATTCATCAACAGATAATTCTTGATAGATTTCATGTACGGTATTTGCATTCAAGTTGACTTATTCCATTTTATTTTCTACAGAGCACACAATGTTTGCAACCCTATTTTGCTTGAGCCCTTCTTGAATATATAGATGGTACTATATCATTGTAGAGACAACCCCCTCATCCTGAAGCTCAGTGACAACACCTTGGTAAGGCAAATAATCCATGCCATTGATGCCCAGTAGATTGGCGCCCACAAGAGGGTTACAAAGTTTATTTTAATACATTTCCCAGATCTAACAATGTCAATTAATAGCATGGGCCTTACATTTCGCACCTTTTATTGGCTAGGAATAGTTTGAAAATCGCACACAGGCCGAGGGTATAAGAGATGCAGCTTTTATTCGATGTTTGTGGTCTGAAATGCTTGTATTTTTAAAATGTGTTAATGCGATGGCCCATCGCCGATTGTGACGCCCTACAATGGCCATCGCCGACGGTTATTTCATCATAGGTCATCGCCGATGAAAATTGGAGATTTTTGGTTCCGATGCCGATGGAGCGATGGTATTGCCATCGCCATCGTACCATCGATTTTGCCATCGTAACATAATCGGCGATGCCGACCTCTGTTAATTAAATTTCATAGTTTTTGCTGACAATGCTTCAATTTGGCATCAAACTAGTGTTCGTATTGTTTCACAATTTCTTAGTCGTAATATTCAGTCTGATTTGCAGTCTAGTTATATTTTCTTGGTAAGGTATATAAATCTTTAAAACTATACAAGTATATTAGGGTATTACCACTGCAAGTGTTAGGCTTTGTTGAATTCATACTGCTTCGTACTTTCCCAGCTTGAAGCCATGCTTAAAGCTACATTACCAGTGACAATATCGTCCAATTGTGCTACAAAGAAAGACAGTTGCTGCCCTTAGCGATCACCTTCGGCGCACAGCAAGTCGTCTATAAACAGAACATAAAGAGAGAACGATTATTGCTTCCCACCAAGATCGAGGTACCTATTTGTTTGTTTATCTTAGCGCCATTATTGGATCAATATTATAAACACATTAGAGCAGCTGATTAAATAAACAGGAGGGCGGCAAAGTCTATCAATAACTTGTCAGAGATCGAGAAGTTAGTTGATTGCGCCCTCTTGGTTCTAGTATTTGTTTAGTATTAGGTTCAGTCGATGGACGTTCTTAGCCCGCACATGGTCGGTGCTTCTCGAGATTTCACAGCAAAAGTAGGGTTCAATGTACACCTCGCCGCACATTCATTAAAACAGGTAGAGATTCATTGAAGGCTTATTGGAAGGCTTATTGCTGCGTTGCCACACCTGCAGATAGGGTGCCCTTCTTAGATGACAGACGCTGAGTACGGGTTAAGACATTCGTCATAGACAGAGATGTGTTGTTTGTAAGACTGTACCTCTCTTGAATGATGTTGTCGGCGATATCGTGAAATGTTGTCGGTTCGAAAGATCATCGTTTAGTGTGTCGACACGCTTCTTGCGCCACACTGTCTGAGTGCAAAACACTTGTGTTCTGAGGACATTACATAAGAAAACCACATTTTGATCTACTTTTGAGGATAACATCCTTACTGTGAAGCTAATATACTGCACTGAATTCTACTGATACCAATTTAAGCTTGAGAAAACAAGTTTTTAGAACAGTGGAAAACGGTAACAATTTCCCTTCAGCATGCGGAATCTAAACAGTAAACTCTCTATATAGCTAATGTCCTCCACTGACATCATGCACTTTATCACCTAAGCCTGGAAAATTTTTCTCAGACGTATTCCACAGGTCACTGTTATCCTGCCAAATTATTTCTTGTGCTATTAGTTTATGAGCTGTCTAGATAGAGAAATAATGATTTTTAGGATCACGGAACAGGCCAACAGTCTCTGCTTGGCAAACTGGTTGTAAAACTAAATCTGTAATTTATGACTACGTAAACACTACAGCTAGGATAGAAATCAGTTGATACAAATAAGCATATCAAACTGAACAGCTGTAAGTTCAACAGGCGTAAAACTTTCTCCTATATCGAAACAGATGATATAATTGGGTCTCCGTAGTCGATTCAAGATGAATTGGATGCACACGGGAATCGAAAAACTCTTGAAAGTATTGGGAATGCTGTACTACGACGTGGATCAACACGGAGTGAATTTTAACAAGTTCCTTTTCTTATTTGTGATTACAATGAAGTTGCTGACATCAATTTCGATCGCTTACTTTGACATGCATGGTCATTTCATGTCAAACTTTTCGTCTGACAACATGGCAGGCTTTCTGCAAATATTGATGCTGAGCACGACTGGACTGGCGAACACTTCACTGAACCTTCATGTGTTGTTCAAGAACAAAAGCATCGCATCCTGCCTTCGTTCTGTAAGGAGAGAGAAAACTGAACCGCCGCCTACCTGGAAAATGACTTGGCAGGAGGTGAAGACGGTTTGCGTGTTACTACTTTACTCGACTATAGTAACGGTTTCTCTTTATCTTGCCCTGGAGACAAAAGTTGCATGGTATCTAGCATTGCCACTGACGTTTCCATTATCCATCCTCACGCTCTACAACGAACTCCACACGACGGTGTTTCTGTTCATCGGATCACAGTTGATCAGGAGTGTCAAGCGAGAGCAAGGGCAGTTCAAAAACTGGTGTGCAATGCACACCAAAAGCTACGAAAAAATCGATGCTGTTCGTCTTACAAAACTTGCAAAGGCGCTGCGAAAGGTGAGATACAAATTTATAATCTCGTATTGCAATCAAACTTTCGTAAGGAGCACATATGTCTGTGCTAAATATACTTTACTGAAAAGGACGAGTAGCATTCTACAGGAAGCTGCTGCTATCTTACTTTAGGTGGGATAGAAATTTAATTGAGTTTTTATGCTTCTAAGTCAGTCATTGTTGGAAGTATTCATAATAAAGTAGTACTGTAACCTACGTACAATCTTGATGCATAAGTCGTAATTGATCGTGTTCATCATTAGTTGATCGCTCTTGAAAATAATACATGAGGAGCAGATACCCCATTCCATTCTTAAGGGTGTTAATATTTTTTTTTTCTGTACCAAATTTAAATAGGCAAGGAACACAAAGGAAAAAGTTCGAACAACTTTATTGTTCAAGGATGCCAAGCGCACGGCAGGGCGTGACTGCTATAGTTAAAACGGCAATCTAACGTTGCCTAGGTTCAAATAGCACTTGGCCACAACACGGTCGGTTTAAAAGTCTGTTCTTCTCTCTTTACTAATTAATAACGAATAAAACTATAGATGGTAAAAAAAAATAGAACGGTGGAATATTATTAAGAAGCGCTGTTATCCCAACAGTTGAGGCGGCTTCCAATTAGCAGTTAAATCCGCAGCCACAACTTGACGGATCAATTTAGTACTTTGGAAGCTGGAAGGCCAAAAGGGGCGAGTTAATCCTGGATGACGAAACCAACACATCAGGTCACTGGAGGCTTATAGGAGTGGGGTACAAACCGCCAAACACCGGCCCAAGCGACATCGGCCGCCAAACAGGAGCTGCACAGAATCGTAGTGATTTATACACGTATCGAGATGTTAGTTGGCTTTACCACCGGGAAGTTAAAAGGAAACCTCGTTTGAACTAATAAAGGGAATCGTAAGCACGTAAGCGAAGGGCAACGAAAGCCATGTCGCGACAAGGAATCGTCAGCTCAGCAGCTGGTCAGGGCAGTTGTACTGTAGCGGAATAGAAGGAAAAATTGGTATTAACAAACCTCTACCAAACGACTGTTCTCTATCGACACCTACTTGAGGCAGTTAGGTAAGAGCATCGCAAAGGGAGTATGGACCAATAAGCGCAATGTTGAAGTATAAGGCAATTTGACAAGGAGCTATCATAAAAGAGAAAATTTTTGTCATCAGTAGATGCCTTACAGTTAAATGCTCGGCATCATGACCTAAGCGGTATCAAATACCGAAAGAAATAGAAAAAAACACTAGTGAGTTCTTTGATAGGAAATCAGTAAGAAACGAGATAAAATGCAACCCCGTTTAAGGGTAAGCGAGAAGATTTAATTTAGCGACACCCTAAGACTGATGTGAATTAATGCACCGGTCAAGTAATTATAATAGGTGACGATATGAACGCTCTGCATTAGTTGAAAAAAGAGAAATCGATAGAGGCAACTCGTTTACTCATCACTCGCACTTTTTACAGCACAGGTGAAATATAAAGGGTGTCCACTAAAACACTGCCGCACTTGAAAATTCACGAATACGTGGCCAGCAGCGGTCGATAGCCCCACTGAAGACGAATGGATACGAGCCACTCCACGTTCTGTATAAGTTAACCGAAAGGGATTTGGAGGAAGTTAATGGCGGGCGCTACCCCAAGTTAATAGCCAAGGCAAAAGCCTCAAAAGACCGCATTAAAGAAGGGTGTACCTCGGTAAAGATTAATTAATAATTGCATTGAGATAATAAACGCGGCCGAAGTAAATGGCTAAGACGTTAGGCCTCGCACACGCACACACTAGTAGACATGTAGCGCGATTTTGGTCTCTGTGAAGGGTCTAGCCTTGTCTACGTAGACACGTCTTTCGACCAATCGCCGTTAAGTCTCCCGAACAGAATGGGAGACAGCGTACATTGATCGGGAGACATATTGCGCCACGTTTTGCTCGTGTGTAAGGCATCTGCAACGATAGACTATGTACATCGGGCTTCCAGTCGCTGGCTGGTGCCTTGAGGCCAAATTAACGTTTTAATATTAGTATTACCTCGGCCGAGGAGGTTATGTTTTCGTAGTGTTTGTTTGTCTGTCTGTCACCAAGATACTCAAAAAGTTATGAACTGATTTGGATGAAATATACAAGGATTGTTAGGAATGATAGGAGAAACAGATGTATAACTTTTGGTGAAGATATGTTCATCGGTTTGTTTGTTTGTCGGCCTCATATTTCTTAATGCCATAACTCAAAAAGTTAGGGATGGATTTTTATGAAATTAACATGAGTTGATAGGTATATAACAAAGAGTAGATGACTAAATTTTGGTAATGATCAGTTTGTTCGTTAGTTCGTTTGTCACTGTTTTTAATTTTATGCTTGTTAGCACAATGACTCAAAAATAATCAATGGATCTTTATGAAATTCATAAGGGTTGTTAGTTATAATAAAAGGCATAAATGAGTAAATTTTAGTGGAGATCGGTTAATTCGTTTGTATGTTTGACTCATGTTTATCTTAACGTTTGTTAGCAGTATAACTTAAAAAGTTATGAACGGATCTTCAAGAAAATTGCACAAGCTGTTGTGCCGGCGCAGGTTGGGGGTCATACTATGTAACCTCCAAACCGGCCCGTACTCGGCGTAGATACACTGGTTCGCGTTGCCGCTGCTTTGGCAAGCCTCACCAGCATAAGTGTCTATAGTACCGTACAAGTGCTTCCAGCTAGAACTGCTTGCAGACACCCTCAATAATAGCTGTAGGTATGTCTGTAGGGATATCCTATCACTTGTATCGGGGATATTGCTGGATTCCCACTATCATCACGAACAACCGTAGGATCACCAGCTGCTGGCAGTAATACACAGATGAACTCGTATTCCATATATTCATAGTATATAGCACAGGTTATCTCTGTCATTAGTATCAGGTAGTCTCTAGCACTATACAATGGCTACATTAGTGCACTATGCTAATGTCACTTGCACAAGCACTCTAGATATATTAGACCTTTAGTGTAGACAGGTCCTCCAGCGGATTGAGTGTCACACCCGCACTGCACCGACCGGATGGTTGTCGGCAGTGCTTTGATCTGGCTGCTGTATGTTCTAGCCGGTATTTATAGCCTATCACCTATCAAGGGCGTATCACATCTGCTGGTGTATTGGCGCCGTCACCCTGTTATTACTATAAAAAGGCACAAATCATTAGATTTTGGAGTTTATACAAGGAAAATTATGGTTTCAGAGCCAGTTTTAATTTTTTGCTACCGTTGCCTCGCTTGGCGGAGGTATGAGCTCTCAGAGTGCTCTAGTTTTGAAATGTGGTCAAGCGAATAGGCATTGATACTAATTGAAGGTTATCATGCTTTTAGTTTTCTTTTAGACGTGACGAGTTCCGAGTATAAAAGCCGAGTAAAAAAATGGCCTTGAAACAGTGGCTGCAAAGTATGAAGTGACAGAGTCAGATATCGAAAAGAGAAATCACAATTTGTAGGCATCTTCAACAGAAATTCGTGTCTTATACATATTTCAGTGGGGAGATAATTGTTTCGCAACCCTCTGGCCCATTTGCGATATTGCCTGCTTAGATATTCTGAAAGTGTACAGGAGGCTCGTGAAAGTCTCCACTTGCTAGGAAACGCAGTGTGCCTGATGGTCGAAGCAACAGTTAGCCCCTCTTATTTCCTCAGGAAAAAAAAAAAAAAAAAAAACGGACAGTCGAAGAGAAGCTGGGATAGCGTCATTAATTGATTAAATTTTGTGTCCTTCGTTATCAGTCCTCCAACCAGAAGCAGATCTTCGATATTAGTAGGGGAATTAAATGGGTGAAATTTCAAAAGCCTATATATGGCGTCTTCCTGTCTTACTTTATTTTTTTATGAAACACCGAAACTAGGTCTTTCTGCGAGCACTTCGCGACTCCACCAATGTTTATGAATGTTCATATGTTACATTAGAAGAAAATATATCAAACACTCTTATATTTACGTACCTATTTATAACTCTGACATATTGTTTTGAAAATAATATAGTTGAACCTCAACACTTTTTTTTGTACGGTTGAAGGAAATGTATATATTTAAAGAGAAACTAGGGAAACTTCTTGACGCCAAAAATTAAGCCCAACGCCGAAAATTAAGCCAACCGCACGTACAGCCTTAATTTTCGGCGTTTTACTGTATTAAAATGAAGACCAGTTTTTCATGGCTTAGATACTATTGAAAAAATTTTCTCATGGATTGCTTGCACGATGACCTATCTTTGAATCAGCCTTTTAATGTGCTCTCTTTATATACCGACTACCATCACATGTGTAGCGTCTGTTAATGGTTCATGGTCTCTAAATATGTATGCATGGATGAATACTTGAAGAGTAGATCCAGCTTGTCATGTAATTCATAAACAAAATTTCCATTAAAACGATAGTTGCATACTTTTTTCCAAACACTATGCAGGTAGACAAGAAGAAACAGAAAGTGTTGGACGTCTTCAGCTGGCCGCTAATTCTTCACATCTTCACCGGGAGTGTCAACACTGCAGTTGGCATAGCGACGACCATAACAAGAACTAGTCCATTACCACCTGCTGAACATGCCCTCAATGTTGTGGCGAACCTGTACTATATCGGCTCCATTTACGAAACTGGTCAGCTGTACGTCAACCAAGTAAGAGCCAATCTCGGGGGGTTGGGGGGCTCCACACATTCAGTAGGTACGTATCGACGAAACTATTGTTGCTCAGCGGTAAGTCAACCAAGTAAGGGACATTGAGAGAGTTTCTCCCCGTTTTTAGACAGTATCTACCCAACAGTTCGGCGGTGTGTAAGCCAAGTAAGGGTCTATCGCGGAGATTTTTCCCCATTTTTAGTAAGTGCTTACGATACTGGTCTGAGGTAAATCTAGCCAGTAAAGGACAATCACAGAGGCTTTTCCTTATTTTTTAGTAACTATTTAGAAGCAAGTATATAAAGTGGTACGTCAACGATGAAGGGGCCAGCACAGGGCTTTATCCTAGTTTGTTTCAAGTGTTTCACGACATTTGTTAGCGGTACGTCGAACAAATCAGTGCTAATCATAAGGGTTATCCATATTTAAAGTTTTTACGATACCAGGCAACTGCAAGTCAGTCAACCAAATAAGGGTTTTTCTATGTTATTGTGAGCATTTGAGAAACTCGTCAACTGTTCATAGAGAATTGAGAGCTAGTCATAGGTTTTTATAATAATATAGGTTTTTATAAATATATAATGATAATATTGTTTTTTATAATAAAAATAATATTAATATAGGTTTTTATAAAATGGTAATAATAATATAGGTTATTATAAATATTGTGAATACATGTATGCAAAGCTTCATGGTCAGTGGTATTTCAACAAATTCAGTGCCAACTCTCTGTTCTTGCCCTTTTTCATTTGCGGTAACGAAACAGGTTCGTTACGAGTTGACTAGGCAAGTAACAATATTTGCGGCCTTCTTTCGACGTTTAATGTATTTGTAATGAGGCAGGTAGATAGATGAGCATGTTTTGTTCCTCTTAGTGGAAACATTTTAGAACGAGTTTTTAATCAATATATTATTGCTACTAAAATAAAGTATATTTGAGATTTATATGTACATATAGCATTGCTTCGTGAAACTTGTGTGTGCTCTTCAACAAGTGAACAACTATCCTTTTTTGCATATATTTGCACTGGATAGCCTTGAAAATGGAGCACGTTTAAATCGTTTACTTTCATAGGAAAATCACCATTCCAATATCTCTAATTTTAATAATAGGCACTCGAAACACGTGAGGGCTTGTTGTAGTGCTACAGATTTTCAGTTGATGTTCAGTGCTATAGAGAAGCACAACTGATTTTCAACACATCAACACGCTGACCGCCATGCCAAAAATAGGTAATAGATTGCCTACGACCCTCTGCAGCATATGGGTTACACATGGCGGTCAACATGTTAAAATGACAGCACGAAACGTCTGACTGCTTTCTGTGGTATCACGATGAGAAGCTGTGACCAGCAATAAATAGATAACGCAACTAAAAGAAAACGGTAATCTATACCAACGGCGGTTATATTAGAAGATAAATTCTTGTTCTTCAGCTCATAAAAATGCACTTAGTCTACCCGGCATCTGCTCGTGTAAATTGTAAAGTTCAATCTTAGTTTTCAAGTATGGCTTGGAACCCCTAAACCGTAGGAAAAATATGGTCTTCTTTCGGAAAGAAGTCTTCGCTGCGAAATGACGAGTTCTACATTCTACTTGCTTCCTCTACGTTCATCACAATTTTTTTTAGCTTATACCAAAGTAAATCCTGAAGTTGTATTGTAGTATGCACTACCCATTAAATTTTACTCCTCCATCCTGTTGGTCCATCAGTGTGGCCTCGGCTATTGTCAAGAGTCCCCACAGTCGGTCCTGTATACTATCTAAATCCGAATTCTCTTCGTTTTAACAAGTCTCCGTATCAGTAGGCCTATTCCGACAATAAGATAAACAAAGCCTCAGTGAGCATCCGATACTCCAATTTATGGGGTTATACAGTAATAGTTTCTTCTATCCTATGTTATTGGGGGTCGCATGCCTATGGATTCCCCGGGTTACTGCTGCCTCAGCAAGACCTTCCCCACGGGCATCTTTCACAGAGCTAAATTTGCTGTCTAATTTTTCCTTTTTTTACTGGCAGCATCTATTGTGCTGTTCAGTTTTTACCCGCACGTTTCGTTGATGCCTTTTGTTTAGCAGTGCTGGGACTACCTGTTTTTCTCTTGATATGCTGCGCCACGTGTTCCTCTTTTTTTATCTCTCGAAGTGCCGCAGTACTCGTAAACGCTCCTTTCTTCTCTCCTAAAATATCGTTGAGGCATCTGGAGAATCCTTGTCTGACATAACTAGCAACAGAAGAAGCAGCTACGAAGTGATACCACATGTTTACCTGCCGCAGGTCAACAACCTGAAACAAGATGCGGTCGATCTCTCGAGGGTCGTAACGACAGCTGATGAACGCATCCAAGTAAGTTAAAAAATTGCTAGTCACATGTGCAGTTACTTTCTTCTAGAATAGGTTACCATATTTTGATGTTTGAAATGTACCACGATACATAAAAAATGTACTGCTTTTGATAACAAGTGGTAATGGCTGATAAGGTTGCGTACGCCATTACCTCGATAGATCAAAGACGCGTTCGATTGCGAAGTCGAAGTCAATCTACGCCTAACCCACTCGACTTGACTCGTCCAAAATAATTAGACAGAAACTTTGGCTTCGTCACCATGAATCGAGTTGCAGGTGTTAGAAACAGCCCGATTATGTTGAAATGTCTAAAATTTCTATTTTGCAAAGTAAGATTGAGTTTGTAAAAGTCGAGCAGGCAATCTATTAAGGGTTAACGCCTCAAGCTTGAAACAGCAGCTCGGAACAAGAGCACGTGGCTCAAGTTTTGGCTCAGTAAGGCTCTGAAAGCATAAGTTCGCTACCCAATCGAATGCAGCCAAAATTTTGTTGGTTCTTTACTGCATTTACCCTATTTTTATGTAATAAATTGTAATATTAGCAGAAAACAAAATTATTATATTACTCCTCCTGTGAGGATAATCGTTAGCTGGTACTATTGGGGTGCCAGTTCAGTTAACTGGTTTGGTCTGTGTTAGCGCTGAGCCTCGTTGGTTAGGTTGTAAATTCATAGCTGTAATATTATTAAGAGAAGAATGTACACGAAATTTTTAATGTATGCTGCAATAGAATAATCTCAGAACACCTCCCGCCTGTGGAGAAATATATGATCAATAAATAAATTGAGGATGAGAAGTTCAATTAAAAATGGAGGACGACATTTAGTGTTTGGATTTCTCGTGCAGATGATGCGGATGACACAGGAATTGGATCACATGGCACAGTTCAACATCGCCGAAACTTTTTCGGTTCAACGGAGTTCATTCATTGCGGTAATTGTATACTTTAAGCAAAAACACTTCACAAGTAAAGTATCTCCTAAATTCAACTTCATTGTTAAATTTTTAGTAAGAATTTGTCGCACTTCACTAGCAGCAAGCATATGGACTCAAAAACTAACGTCACGCACGTGCCTAGGCACGCCGTTAACGCACACCACGTGCTTTGACACGACGCTAATATTGTGATTTATTTCAGGCCGGGGTGCCTGAAACAGCTTAGTTTATTAAGAAACTAATCGTATTTGAGGGCAGACATGCTGCGGCTCCGCTTGATTCGGCGTTTTGGGGAATTAGCAATTCAGTAGGTATTAATGAAGAATTCTCATTGAGTAATGATACAAAGAAAGAAACTATAAGTCTACCATGCCTTGGGGAAAGTTTTTAATTTTATGCCTGATCAGTACTTAGCCGTTTTTATTCAGTAAACTATTAGAACCCGTTTATAATAAGAATGACTCAAGATTCATGACTCCTTGTTAAAAAAGTATCAGGCGTCTATATGTACAGGTCGACAAAAGCAAAGGATTGTATGAATACTATAGCATATAGCGATGCTACAGCAAATCAGGCGAAGTTGGTTAACAGTTAGCTTAGGATATCTTACCCTCGCCTAAGAATTACACGTACCCAATGACCCCACGCTTTAGGTCGTATATCTCGGAAACCCAAACTAATTTCGGGTCAGACGAATCAGAACCTTTCATAACTTCAGGTAGGTTAGGTGAGGGCAGGTCTGGTTTTTCTAACCACCTATTTTTTTTCAATTTCGGGTCCGGCAATTTTGGGATCTTGGGTGAGATGGAGGGCTAAGTTCAGTGTTCTAGTTGTTTTCTGATAGTGGAGGATTCTTTATATCTTTCTGTCTTTCTAGTTTCTGTTGTCAGCTGTGCCTAGCGTGAATATATACTCGCATTAAATATAGTGAAAATCATGTTTGCAAAACCTTACTTAAGACTAACTTGCAATGTTTATTATTTTCTTTGTGATGATTTCAAGTATTGTGATTGTATTGGTTCCGGGTCTTAACAGCCAATGTGTCCCTTCCTTTCCATTTCTTGTATCACAGAGCAGAATAAAGGGAAGGTGAAAATAAAGTAAGCTTCACATTCAATTCTAGAGCAAGTTACTTAATATTTTCATTTGAGAATTGAAGTTTTCTTTCGAGTGCGATGTAGGTGGGGACTCAGCGAATGAAAAGCTTAAAATGAAGTAAAATCAACGAATGTCGCAAGTTTCCGTATGCTACCTGAAAGCTGAGCGCACACATGCAATTACGCATACCCACGAACAAGTGAAAGCCAGGTTGGGTACCTCACTCGTCGCTTTGAAATAAATTTGGACTCAGTTGCATAGATACGGCACCATGGACAACATGCCAGCTGGTCATCCTTGCATCATGTGGTACCTGTGAGGTATAGACTGGCCTCGGCATTAGATTGCATTCTGTTCAGGTACTGAACTCGTCCGTGGCGTGGATCCTCCTACTGATGCAGGTCGGCACACTGCAGCTCAGCAGCACTGAGACTTCTGAAGCAATCTCTACTCTCGGCGCTGCAGTTGATGGTTCAACTCCATGAGTTCTACATGATGGTTAACATAAAGTACGCTGGAGCCGATAGTCTTTTTTTGTCCTGTGTTTTCACGTCACCGTGTTCGAATATTTCGTACTGCTATTTGTTTAAGTTACCGGTTAAGTTACCGTCGTATTCTCTGGCTTAGCCCGTGTCACTATACTGCAGTGTCTTTTCAAAATTTTAGCGAATCTCTTCTCAGGAAGCAGTGCTCTTTATTTGTGTTTACATAGACATAGCTACACATCCGAACGCTGTGAACTGAAAACACAGAACACAAGACTATCGTCTGCAGCTGGTTTTAGCCTGCTAAGCCCTTGCTATAACCAGGTAAAAATAATGAATAATGCTAATTTGCATTACAATTCTGCTTGCAATGATATCTAATTGATACTAACAGTAATTAACAATTTCTGTAACTTTCGTGAAGATCCGTTCATTAAGCATTTATGTCTTTCAGCATTACTAACAAGTCCTGTAATTTTATAATGATCCATTATAACTCTTTTAGTTATAGTGCTAACTAGCCTAAAATCAAACACAGCGACAAACGCACGGACAAACAAAGAGATAATCACGAAAATTTGATCATTTTCTCTTCGTATTGTACCTAACAACTCGTGAATTTTTCATGAAAATCCGTCCATAGCTTTTGAGTTATGGCCCTAAAAAAAAACAGGCAGACAGACAAACAAGCACACAAACAGATAAGTACTAATAATAGAAACCTTTACTAGCGCTTCAGTGGCACACTGCCTATATCGCGCCGAACTATTCCTGTGTTTAGTCACAAGCTCATGCGCCGCTAGGGTGCGGAATTTATCACATTTTATTTATTATAAAGTACTAAAAAGAATATCAATTTTACATATAGTATATATAATGCACTAAGAAACGGGCAGAGCCGTAGTTGACGATAGCATTTATCGTAATGAATTCATCACTGTTTATGATAGAGGTTACATCTGGTAAGAAAAATCTAGAGGGCATTTCTATTAAATTGGCAGCGAGGTCCTTCAGAAAGCATTCCTCGGAGGATGGAGTCGACATCCCGACCATGTAGGTCCGGATAGCATTCCCTTCGCTCGTCGGAAAAAGTGGGACACTCTGCCATTAAATACAAGACAGTGAGAGGTACGACGCAGTCATCGCAGTAAGGTTGCGGACGACCCATCCGCAGATAGTCGTGAGTGAGTCTCGTGTGCCCAATACGTAGGCGGCACAGTACGACGTCCATTCGGCGATCGTCGCTATTTGACGAGTGCCACTATCACACGGTTTCTTTGATTGTTCGTAGTTTATTATTTCTCTGCTCTAGCCATTGGGATTGCCATAGCTCGCGCAGGTTTCGCTTGATTAGTGGGTAATAAATAGTGTCGGTAAGGGACTGCACGGTTTGCCGCGGGAAAATCTGACAGGGCCACCTGCCTCGACTCCTCGTCGGCGAGCTCATTGCCCGCGACGTCATCATGACCAGGCACCCAACAAATACATACTGACTTTTCATCCTCTTGTAGTTGTTGTATCTTATTTACTATTCGGGTGATGATGGGGTGGATGCTGTCATATGCTCGGATGGCTTGTACTACACTCAATGAGTCGGAGAATATTGTAAAGTTCCTTTCATCGCTGTCTCCAATGAGGAGCAGTGCTGAGCACACACCAAACAACTCGGCGGTGAAAGTCGAGGTCTCCGGTAATAGCCGACATGCTCTAGTTTCACCAGTCGTAATGGCTGCGCATCCAACTCTGTCTCCCGTCTTAGAGCCATCAGTATAGATGTGGACAGAGTCACCGTGTTGGTCTCTCACGTGCTCCGTGAAGAGCGTTTTTAGTAGGAAGGGATGTGAGTCTTTCTTTTTTGGGTATTGCGTACCGGGACAAAAAGTCGAAACTGGTTTGCGCCAGGTTGATTTGTCTCAGGACCTGGGCCACCTTGAATGGCTCTATTTTTCCGCTATGAAGGAGATGGCTTCATAGTCGTTGGAGGAGGGAAGTGTGTACGGAAAGTCTGCTCCCTCTACCCGGTTTCGGCACACTCTGTCCCAGGCCGGGGAGCGAGGGACTTGTTCTAAGCGGGCTAAGTACTGATAGGTTAGTTGCGCTCTGCGCTGCTGCAGGCAGGGTTCGCCACTCTCAGCGAGGAGACTTGGTATGGGTGATGTACGGAAGGCTCCGGTGCATAGCCTTAGTGCTGCATTGTGCACAGCGTCCAGTCGTTTTAGGACTTAAGTTCTCGCGGACTGGTATACGACACAGCCATAGTCCAGTCTCGAGCGTGCAAGGGTTTGATAGAGATATAAAAGGGTTTGCCGGTCGGCACCCCACGACAGTGTCGTCAGGTGCTTGAGTAGGTTGAGCCTACGCATGCTTTGTGTTCTCAGCATCTCGATGTGGGGTTTCCAGGACAGTCTTCTAGCTACTATCATTCCGAGGAATTTCACCTCTTCGTGATAGTTTATCCGATGTCCGTACATTGTAAGTTCGGGTGATATTACATCTCTGACATGCCTGATGTGAAGGGCAGAGGTCTTGGTAACAGAAAAGGCGAAGCCATGGTCAGTCGCCCAATTACAAACGCGTGCAATGGCTCGCTTCAATCGTAGATGTAGAACTTCCAGATGTAGTGAGGAGGAGTATACAGTATAGCATCAGGTCGTGTACATATAGTGAACCGTACACGTATTGGGGAAGGTCTGCTATGATGTCGTTTATTGCTAGCAGGAAAAGGGTACAGCTAATGACACTCCCCTGCGGAACCCCCTCATTTTGTGTCATCACTGTGGAGTAGGCCTGTCCCACTCTGACCATGAAACGTCGCACGCTCAAGAACTGCTGCAAGTAACAGGCCATGTTACCTCTTATGCCTGTTTTATGTAGTTATAAGAGTATTCCGTGTCTCCAAGCTGTGTCGTATGCCTTTTAAAGATCGAAGAAGACATAGATAGTGTGTCCCTTAGGTTTCTTGTTCTCTATGATGTGATTTTGTATGCGCACGATGGCATCAGCAATGCTACGGGACTGTCGAAAACAGTGTTGCACGTTGCAGAGGAGCTTGTTGGCTTCTAGGTATTTCATCAGACGGATGTTCACGATTATCTCCATGATTTTTCCGGGGCAGCTGGTCAATGCAATAGGGCGGTAGCTGCTTGGTACCGTGGGAGGTTTATCTGGTTTTATGAAGCTAGTACAGTGGCAAGGCGCCACTGTTCCGGATAGTCGTGCGTTGTCCAAATATTGTTGCGTATTGTTATGAGTGCTCGGACCGCTGAATGGTGCATGCGTTTCAGCATCTTGTAGTGGATACCATCAGGGCCGGGATTGTGTATTTTTGCATTATGTGAGTGCGTTATAGACTTCCAATACAGTGATTGGATCGTTGTATGGTACCTCGTCGTCTTCGCGACTGGTGGCAAAATTAAGGGGGTTTCGTTCCAGTCTTCTCCTGTTCGCCTGAAAAGCTCGCGGGTAAGTCGCGCCACTTCTGACCTCGCTAAAATGTCGAGCCAAGCGGTCGGCGACACGGTCAGGTTCCACAATCACCTCGCCATTCTCCTTTATACAAGGAGGGCCGTGGCGTGGTTTTCCGGTCATCTTCTTAACACGTTGTCAGACCTTGCTCATTGGAGTATTAACGTTTAGCGTACTTGTATATTCCTTCCAAGAGGCTTTCCGGGCCTGGTGCAGGGTAAACTGTGCCTGCGCACGTGCTCGGCAATATGCTATTTTATGGGCCAGATATCTATTTCGTTGGTAACGTCGGAGTAGTCTCTTTCTTTCCGCACATACTCGCGTGCAGTCGTCGTTCCACCATGGAACTCTATGAGGAGCCGCTCCACCTCTGGATATGGGGATGGCCCCTGATGCAGCCCTCATCAGGGATCCCGTGAAGTGATCCACCATCTGGTCGACGGGTAGGTGTTTCATCTAATTCCTCCATCTGGCTCAATGCCTCGAAGGTAGCCCAATCAGCTCGCCGGAGGGATATATCGTGGTGCTGCATCATGATTTTGGAGGTCCGGGAAACTGGTGCACACACAGTAGTGGTCGCTCCCGTGGGTGTCCTCAGTCACAGTCCACTGGGCGTCAGGAAAGAGGTCAGGTGTGCAGAGGGTAAGGTCTATCGCGGAGGTAGTTCCTGTATGTATGTGAAAATAAGTGTGTGCTCCTGTATTGAGGAGGTACGAATCGGTAGTGCTGAGCAAGTGCTCGACAACCAAGCCTCGCGTGTTAGTAGCATTATTACCCCATGTTGGGTGTTTTGTATTGAAATCGCCCAACAATAGGAAAGGGCGCAGCAACTGCGCCACTAGTGCAGTGATATCTGCTATGTGGACTACTCGGTTCGGTGAAATATAGAGATTGCAGATAGTGGTGGCCGTGTTTCGTAACTTGATTTGCACGGCCATGACCTGTTAGGGTGTGTGAAGTGGCACCCTCAGGCACAGAGACTCTGTTTTGGTGAGGATAGCGAGTGCCGTTCCAGTGACGGGATCCTGGGTAGGGGAAAGATATTCAGCATAGTTCCGAGGCGAAGGAGGCTTGGTATAACCAAGCCTGGTCCCTTATAAACATACGCATATAGGTTGGTGCAGTACCATCAAACGGCTCAGGTTATCTCTGTTGGTCCTGTGGCCTCTTTTACTCCATTGTAATATTTGACTCATCTGCTACGTTTCCTGTTCGAGCCTCTTCCTGCCGTGTTATGGAAGGAGTAGGGGCTGTCGCGTGCGGTAATCACTGTCTGTATTGGGAGTTGTCCTTCTTCCTGTTTCCAGCATTCCACGCCCTCAGGGTCACCGCAGGTGGCGAGGACCCCGTGTGGCATGAGGACATGCCGCTGCCTACGGGCAACAGGGCCCGTCCCTCGCCCGCACTCAGGTCCCGCGAGGACGCACGCCGCTCGCTTGAACGATGCTGTCGGTCGGAGTCTCGTCGCGCTCCGGCTACATGTGACGCTGCTCGTCCCGTGTGGGGCCGAGACGTCCCACGGAAATCCTGGTGTTTCTTCGAAATCTTAACAGGTACGAAACTTGTTGTAGGGGCGGAATCGCTGCTCGGAACGCGTTTCCGCGGAGCGCTTCATCGCTTTTACCAGCTGTAAAAGTCTTTCGTCGTGCTGATTGTGTTTGTTCCGTTGTAGTTTTCTTTGCCAATTTTCGTGTAGGTCTATCCGGTTTATGTCTGTCCGACCCGTCCCCTCCCCGAGGCATAGCCACTTGGGCTGCGACGCAGCCGGAAGCAACAGGCGCAGCAGATCCGGAACAGCCCCAGCAGACCTGGAAGCAATAGGCGCAGCAGCGGCAGAAACAGCTCAAGCAGGGCCGAAGCAGCATGCGCGGCAGAGGCAGCCCCAGCAGAAGCACCGGCAACAGGCGCAGCAGGGGCAGAAACAGCCCCAGCAGAGCCAGAAGCAGCAGCCGCAGCAGAGGCAGAAATAGCTCCAGCAGAGCCACAAGCATCAGACGCAGCAGCTCCAGCAGAGCAACAAGCATCAGACGCAGCAGCTCCAGCAGAGCCACAAGCATCAGACGCAGCAGGGGTAAACACGGCCCCGGCAGAGCCAGGGGCCACAGGTTCAGGGGCAGCCTCAGCAGAGCCAGCGCAGGCCGCGCCAGCGCCAGCGGTGGGAGCATCGGCCCCAGCGGCGTCCGGTACTGCAGGGGTAAAAACCCCGCCTAGAGGAGAAGTAGGTGCCGCAAGGAAGATGGGGTCTCCCTGTCCGCGGCACACTTACTCAAGATATAGTCCGCCTCAGTCAAGGTCTCCCCGATAGAGGAGTCGACAGGGGACGCGCCAGTAGGCGCAGCAGTGTCACCAGAGGGTACAGCGGGCAGGGCTGTGAAGCAATATTTAATTGGCAACCGTGAAGTGATGTAGCTCTGACAGCTGTTGAGTGATATATCATTGGTAACCCTGAAGTGCTGTAATGTAGATCACTGTGAAGTGATTCAACTCCGGCAATCAATAATGTTGACAATCACGAAGTGATGTAACGTAGGCACCCGTGAAGTGATGTAGCCCAACGTGAGCACCCATGAAGTTGTGTAATCTGGGCACTCAAGTGATTTGACTCACAGGCAACCAAAAGCGATGCAACTTAGGAAACCATGAAGTGTAGGCAATCACGAAGTGGTGTAATATACCCAGGCAGTTATGTGAAATGATATTGACTATCACGCTCTGCAGCTTTAAATGGTTCCAGTAATTAAGAGTTGTGTCAGCCCTAAATTGTTATGGTTTAATATCATTTACCGGCTGTCTTGGTATCTTCATGTCATAGTTAAATATGTATTTTAGTTCATTGCTACCAATGTAATATTAATGTGGTTTTAATTTTTTTAACATTACTGGGTTTTCTTAACCTCCCTTTTGTTGCGGCTCTTGGGATGAGGTTCACCGAAAGCTCTACGTACATCAATTCCTGAGGTTATTGCTTCAAATCAGTCATTGGAAACAAATTCAATTGTGTGTGATATTAAAGTACATAAGGTGTAGTATTTATGAGCCAATTTTTTCTATAAAATGTTAACATTCCTAGATATTATGACAAACTTTCAATTATTTTTGGTGTACGAAGGCATGATATAAATCAGTTACTGAAGATACATAATTTTGAAGTTAGATTCCCTGCTCTGCAATGCATTCCTTAAAGTACGACGAAGAAATTGAACTTTGTTGGAGGCCTCTGTGATTATTAGATCTCATTTTATTAACGCTTGCGTAAATCAGCAACCAGGCCCAATTTCAGTGTCCAATGTGGTCTATGGTTCACGTTATTTCTACAATAAGAATTCAGATGTAACGAGCAGCGAAGTAACGGTCGTTACTGTAACGAGTAACGGTAACGCCCCGCGCCATTTTCTGACAGTAACGAGTAACGGTAACGCCCCGGCAATTCTATGGAAGTAGTAGTAGTAGTAGTAAAGGTTTTACTAGCGCTTCAGTGGCACAATGCCTATATCGCGCCGAATTATTCCCGTGGTCATCCACGGGCTCGTGCGCCGCCAGGGCGCGAAGTACGTCTCATTCTACATTAATAGGAAGCATTAAGGAGCGACTAATATTAATTTTACATAAAGTATATGTATTTAGTGAACAAGGGGATAATGTCTTAGTTGGTGGTGGTATCTATCGTGATGGGTTCGTCACAGTTTATTGTAGAGGTCACATCTAATAAGGAAGGTCTTAAGAACATCTCTGTTAAATTGGCCTCGGGGCCCCTCAGCCAGCATTCCCCGGAGTATGGAGTCAGCATCCTAAAATTCTATGGAAGTAACGAGTAATGGTAACGACCTTCAATATTATGTAACGGTGCCCATCACTGCGTGTGCCCAATACGTAGGCGGCACAGTACAACGTCCATTCGGCAATCGTCGCTATTTGACGAGTGCCACTGTCGGACGGCTTCTTCAATAGTTCGAAATTTATTATTTCTCTGTGCCAGCCACCGAGATTGCCGTAGTTCGCGCAGGTTTAGTGGGTAATAGTCTCGGCAGGGAACTGTACGGATTGCCGTAGGCAAATAAACTGCGGTCTGCAGGCATTATCGACTTATTATCGAACAGAGATAAATGGGACACATTATTATCTTGGAGGCTGCCGCCGGATACGACCGTATAAAAACAGCGAGCTATTCATACACCAGGAATGACGTCCAAGTAAGCCACATCATTACAATAAGAACTGCGTGATAAGATTAGTAAAAATAGATTTATGTCCAATACTAACATTATTATTATTTTAAAGGTTTTCCCGCCGTAGTCGATGGGTACACGATACAACAGCGACCAATCTTCAGAAACAAGAACTTCTCACTAAGAATGAGTTAATTTAGTTCATGATGTGTCGCTCTCTTTAGGATTCCTAAAAGCCTCTCTAGAAGTCTCGCCTAAAATAGGCCGTTTCAAAGCAAGTTGCTTGCAACATTTTGAAAACCGGCCAAACTGACGGGCCCGATGGTATCAAGCGCCTACCCAAGAGTGTAACTGTTACTGTAATATCTATTATATTGCCGCTTTAGTGCCCGAAAGCACTCAGTGTAGCAGTTTCTCTGCTTGAGTATGTTCCCACCAAGTGGACGCTCACTCAGCCCTTACGATGCTCATTTAGTAAATAGAGGAAAAAATTATATATGCCA
>LQNS02278148.1:270475-282025 GCA_001587735.2 Parhyale hawaiensis | reverse complement strand
ACGCTGATGTGGAACAGGGAGGGAACGAGGAGAGTTGGAAGACCCAGGGATACCTGGAGACGAACGATGGAGAGAGATAAGAGGGTAAACGACTTGAGTGAGGAAGACATCATGCGGTTTGCGCTGGATGGGGGCTGTGGGAGGCAATTTGTGGCTGCCCTATGGACCACTTGAGGTTCGAAGAGGATTAACTAACTATATGCAGTAGTAACACAATAAATGAAGAGGTGCCGATCGGCGCCACACGTGATGCAGGTAGACTGACAGTGGGAGCCGATTGGCGCCACCACTCGTGTGCTGAGCCGCAGCACACGGCACCTCCACTCGTGTACTGAGCCTGAAAATTTTCTACAGCTTATAAATCCTTACTCTGCCACCTCTTTCATCTTGTAGAGCTCCGCGAGCTCTTTCATTTGATGTGTGGCAACGTTGCATTCGATGCCATAGGTGCCAAATCATGCAGCAGGCAGCGATCAGTTCCACTTGGTAATCGAGGGTTAAGGAATGTATTTAGCATATTTCTACAAAATATCAGGACAAACAACTATATTTAATACATCAGAGCAATCTAACAAACAATAATAAAAATTGAACAGTGCAAAATAAGAGAACGATCGTCTCTGAAACATTCTCACATTTACCCCGTCATCTGGCAACATTCAATTTCGTGTACATTATTTCTAGAACTGCCACTGTTACGATTACACCATTCTAGAAACATGGCACCTCACGTGAAAGTTACTCCTGAGCTGCGGGCAGAAATTGTTAAGCTCAGGTCCTCAGGAATGTTTTTTCGGCCATATCAAGAGGGGTAAACCGATCCAAGAGCGTTGTTTCTCGTGCTTTGAAGCTCTATGATGAAAAGAAACAGCTGGAATCTCCGGTATCTGCAGGCCGCCCTCAAAAAAGCTCCGTACGAGTTGATAGGATTATGAAACGCTATGCCCAGAAGGATCCTTTCGAAACTGCAGCGGGAATTTCCAGAAAGCTGACTGTCAATAACAACATAGAAGTGTCTCGCTATACAGTTTCTCGTCGCCTCTATGTATGTGGGTTAAAGGTACTCAGTCCTGCCACTAAACCACTTATCAGTAAGAAGAATAAGAAAGCAAGACTTGAATATGCGGAAAGGCACATCGTTTGGAAAGATGAAGATTGGGAAAGAGAGCATTTCAGCAACGAAAGTAAATATAATTTGGTTGGATCTGATGGCAGACAGTATGTTAGACGTGCAACAGGTGACAGACTGAACCCAAAATGTGTCAAAACATCTGTAAAGCAGGGGGGAGGTAGCGTAATGTTGTGGGGCATGTTTTCATCTGAAGGAGTTGGACCGTTTGTGGCCATTAGATTAGATAGGCGGCAGTAGACGAACCAAAAGGCCCATTCCCAAAAAGCAAACGGGACTTACACCCTGGTCCTCTATGAGCTATGAAACTGTCAATGCTAATGTGTATCTCAATCTTGTACAGCAATATATTATCCCATCTCTACGATCATCACCAAACCAGCCAGCAATTTTTATACAGGACAATGCCCTATGCCATACTGCAAAGAAAGTGAAGGAATATTTTGCGGAAGAGAATATCGAAGTCATGAAGTGGCCTGCCCAAAGCCCGGATCTTAATCCCATTGAAAATTTATGGAAAATTATAGGTGACAATGTAAGAGAATGACAACCCTCAACAGTAAAGGATCTGTGGAGTAAAATTGAAGAGGAATGGAAAAAAATAACTCCAGAGTTTTGTAAGAAACTTGTGATGTCGTGTAATCGTCGCTGTGCTAAAGTTATTGAAAAAAAGGTTTTAGTACTCCATACTAATTGTTCCAAACCTAAATTGACCATTGTTCCATGTTATTTGCTTGTAAAATTGTATTTAGAGACTATCGTTCTGTTATTTTGCACCGTTCAATTTTTGTTTTTGTTTGTTAGATTGCTCTAATGTATTAAATATAGTTATGTTTGTCCTGATATTTTGTAGAAATATCTTACATACGTTCCTTAGGGCCCCATCAAAAGATTCATTAACCTACTCTACACTGTTAACCTTTATTTTCAATAGATGAAAATCGTTCTCTTATTTTGCCCCCTAGTGTACAAGCCCAAATGTACGAGACTCGTATCTCCTTCGGCCATTACACTAAACTTGTGCTTGTCGCGGCGTCGCCGAGCCCGGCGTATAGCTCTAACTGTCGCCTACCAACGGGTCTGACCAATAATTAAATATCCGTATGGTCACACCTCAGTCACGAGCGTGCTTATGCAAGCTTCAAAGGGAGGAAATCATCACCTTCAACGGGGCCCTGAGCTTGTCTCACCCGGCGAAGCCGTGCCCGCCGCTTTACCAAAACTTGTTTCACCTATGACTACCGCGTGGACCAATCGTGTCACTATCTGGATATTCGTGGCTCAACTTAAAGCTTACTTATGTAATTAAGGAGCGTACGAGAATCATACGGGCAATGCCTTGAACTGATTGCTCCGAGATCCATCAAGCCCTTTAGTTGACCTGAACTCGCGTCTGCCATACCTTCGAGGCTGACCACTATTGCAGTACCCGAAAAGCTGCACCCCAGTTAATCAGGTTAAAGCATCGAACATACGGGAGTCTTACAGTGCCTTGATCTTGTTCTCAAATGCATAACGTAGACTTGTTTCTCCCCACGACGCGGAGAAAGCTGCGCTGAGCTGTTGCTCACGACTCGCCATCGCTAACAGCGATAACCGTTGCTCCTATTACCTCGCACGTTCTCAACAATGTGCACTGGAAAGGCTCGCTATGTTTCTTGCTAAGTTCCCTGAACTAGTTCTGCCCTGCTACGCCGGACTCTCATCTCCCCACACCGTTTGTACTTACCTGGGTCGTCCCAACTACCTTGGGTACGAAACTCAGCTCGGGACATCGTACCCGCTTTACGGATACCTCAGTAATATCCCTAGGCTCTGACCAAGGTAAGGTGTTCTCTTGACCGAATGGTCCCATCCCGAGAGGGAGCGTGCAAACACAAACGTCGACGGGACATACCTCCCTGAGTTGTCCTGAACCTGTCCGTCCCGCTTCGCTGGAATCACTCCCAGGCTGGAGCGCCCGCCTCAGAAGCGAAAACATTTAACGCTGCTCTGGCACTATCCATTGCGTCATTGTTTAGCAACTCCTCCGCTGAATGCACTACGGCTAGCACGACCGCACGAGTCAATCTGATCTGTTCGGAGCGCGACTTTGAGTGCTGTGTATGGCCATATCGGCTGCAACTGAAATTTCACCCTGTCGGTCTCGACAGGGACAGTCCGGAAAGTATGATCTCTGCGTTCAGGCTCGCCCTAGGCGGCGACCCACCGTCTCAGACCGTTTTAGGGCGGGAATCTGCGTCGCTAACGCAATAAGGACTACGTACACCCCTTGTATCGCAAAGACATACCTTTCTCTGACGCTGACCTGACGTAATAGGGCCACCAGCCCGGCAGCGCTACCGTCGTTCACGACACCTTGTGTGCGTGTTTGTGTACGCAGATCGTGTGTGTGTGAGTGGCGTTCACGTTGGCGAGTCGCGCTGCTCGCTGTATCGCTGATTAAGTTAGGTAAGGTTACGTAGGATTAGAAAGGTTAGGTTAGGTTTCGTAAGTTTAGGTTAGAAAGTTAGGTAAGAGAAGGTTAGGTTAGGCTAGGTTAGCTTAGTAGTGCTTATTTTAGTGGTGGCGTGCTCAGGAAGGTTAACGTGAACGCAAAGGTGTCGTGAACGACGGAAGTGCAGCCCAGCAACCTATTCGAAGCACTCCTTTGCTGCATCACTCAGGTACCTAGGGTCTCTACAGACCTGTGAGCTTAGCAGGCCGTACGCAGGCCGTTGGTCAGTCCCGAGCCTTAGTACATCACTCAATAATTAAATCAACACCCCAACTTAGCTCTAATAACTATAACCAATCTAGTACGACAGTCCCAAATCCGAACCGCAGAGAGCATTCCCTTCCGTAACATTATCAGCTCATAGGGGCTTAACGGGTGGCATAGTCTCATCTGGACCTTTCTGAGGAGTGCAAGCTCAACCTCCCTCCTACGAATTCTACGCCGCATGCGGTTTTTCCGTCAAGCACCTTTCACCTTCGGTGCTACGCCCCGGTGGCGAGACCCACTACCCGCAGAAATTGACTTTCGGTTACCACCAAGCCACATTCTGTTGCACATAGCCCGTAACATACGCACCATCTGGTGTGCCAACCAACGTACGATTGGGCAGTCAAAGCTAGCCCTCACTACTTACTCACCTAGCTCTGCTATACAAGTCTCCGACTGCCGAGCGCCGCATAGCTCTATATTTAGGCCTGATCGACCAAGCTCGGGCATTCCCGAAAGCATTGCTCGGTCCTCGCGACTCAGGAACCTCCTTTCCGACCCAGTCAACCCGTCGCGTGTCACCTGATGGTAGGAAGTTAATACGGATTTCCACTTCCTCTTATACAAAGTACCACCTTAACGCATAGTTGTATTTAACAGGCTGGGACTTAAAATAATTAATTTCTGCCTTTAGAATCTGATCTCTAGTCGCTTCCACAGCCAATGGTTACCCGTTCGGGCCTTAAACTCATAGGTCCTAACGGTGTCAAGTGACCGGGAGGTGAGCAAATATGCTTGTGACGAACCAAAGGCGAGGGAACACCCCATTTTTCTCACCATAAGGGAGCTTGACGCCCTGAAGTTCTCCCACCTCCCCATCACGACCAGATGGTTGCGTGGGCATGGTGAGCTGAGCCAGGGCAACCCCCGAGGTAACCGCCAGTTAGCTGACTGACGGCGGGGCTGCCTGACTGAAGGCTGCGCTGGCTCGGCGGACCGTCGCTCAGCCGGGCGTGGCGCTGACCGGCTGATGTACCGTGCGGCGGCTTGAGAGACAATCTGGAAGGTAGGAAAAGCTCTAGTAATCAAATCCTCATACATTTGGAAACGATTATAGCATCAGTCGAATTGATAAAGGTTGTCATGTTTTATGTAAGAATCCAACTTGTTTAAGTGTGTCAGATTGGTAAAGGGCAGAAGGAAGTACTGAGCTAAATCCTAACGGTGTCAAGTGACCTGGAGATGAGAAAAGGGGCGTGTTCTGTCGCCCTTGTGACAACCTCGTCACAAGCATAGTTTTATGTAAGGCTAATTGTTATCTGTATTTCCAGGTGCTCAATCCTCTTAGCTTACCTGAGATGATATCCAAAGCCCAACACGACAAGGCCGAGGCGGTCAAGTTTGCTGTAAACAGGTGAGCTTGTAGGAGCCGTGCCGTAGGGTCCAAATTTGTGCCGCTTCGTGTCAAACTGTTGCCTCTTGAAAACTTTTTTCCAACTAATAAGAACCAGCCGCGTAGCTAGGGCTCTTCGCGTCCAGGGGCAAAGCCAATTCAAGCGCTCCCGCCCCCAACGTAAGACACAGGTAATGTCTTACTGAATCGTAATTTCGATTTCAATGTCAATTATTCTTTACTCGCTCTTCAAAACTTCAATACTTTTTCCTGTTATTGGTATAGTTATCCTGCTCTCGAAGCAGATTGGGTATTTTTTTTCGCTAAGATTGTATTGAGATGTGGCGAAATGCAAGCTTTTGAGGCTCCCGGTTTAAATTTAGTTACAGATTCCCGTTCCGGTGCAGCCTTACATATTCGCTTTTTACTATGCAAATGTAAATACAGTATAAAATCAACCTGCCATCAATCCTCCTCGCTATTTCTCAACTGGCAACCTATTAGCTACATGTTGCAAGTAAATGCCTGCTAGACCCAAGGAGTTGTTCCTGCTGACGAGGCGTTTCGTAATGTTAGGTAGGCTCTCAATACTTCTTCTTCTGTTTCTGGAGGCGGGCCGCTGATCGAGGTAGTCGACGTATTCCCGCTAGACTTCTACCTTCTTGTTTTTCGTTTCCTTCTCCTGCACAGCGTAGCTGAACGAAATCGTTCAGCCGTGCCCGTGGGTTAGAGATGCACAACTTGCGTCTTTTATCACCACCCAAGGGTCCCGAGCGCCTTCTCCGCAGGAGATGTAGCATCTGGCCGCAGTTCCTGCTGAGATGGTTAGTTTTATCGAGTTAGGAAGGTTCTCTATACTTCCCCTTCTGTTCCGCGAGGTGGGCCGCCGAATAGTGGTAAGCGACCCATCCCATGGGACTCCTATCTGCTCCCGTGTAGGGGGCCACGGAAGGGACCCCCCGCACGAGTATTCGCTTTCTTCTGTCTTCTTCTCTTTTCGTTTTTCGTCTACCTTCTCTGCGCCCCACGGCTTAGCGATTTCGTTCGGCCGAGCCGTGTGGAGTTTGAGATGCTCGCGCCTTATTTCCTGCCAGACATGGTGCACCTGGCCTAGATTGTTCTAATAGAACTCATTTGAGTTCGACTAAACTTCTAAACTATATCAAACCAAATTGGATCACTGTTGTATAGTCTTCGTTTTTAATACAGCGGGAAAACCCACAATATATTAATTATATTATTATTGCTGGAGAGCGGGGGAGAAGGGCGCGGGCGTGTCCANGTCCAGGGGAGCTGGAGAGCGTGGGACGCTCCCCTGGACACGCCCGCGCCCTTCCCCCCACGCTCTCCAGCAACCCACCAAGCAGGGCACGAGCCGCCGCTCCAACCCGACGTTGCCGGGTGCGCGAAACAGCAAGGCCGCCAAAGACAGAGAAAGCAAGCGCCGACGCCCCCTACTGCGCGGACCTGGTGCCACACATGCACGACTCTTCACTGCATTTGGGGAATTGCGGTCAATGCTGCAAGTTAGGTTTCGTTGCAGATCAAATTCTCAAGGAAAGTTGCCATAAGCAACATTTGCACTAGCCCTTGGGAGGTGAGGCTTGTAATATAAATTACAAGCCCATCGTGTTCCCATGGCCCGAAGGTGCGTCGCCCTTATCTGCGTTACATGTCGGTCTTGTATTCGCCGTAGCCCCAACTTTAAGCACGAGAAATACAGGCCGCAACCATCTGCACAAACAGTTCAAAAACAGAAACTCTAACTGATCTTACCTTATATTGGTTCCAAAATGAAAGATTTATAGCGAGAAATTTCAGTATTGATGACCAAATTTGATCCACAAGTCTCTACCTTTTACTATCGGAATTTGGCAACAATAGGATCTTTATTCAAGCCTGGCGAACCCCTCGATAAGTTCAGTTGCTCTGGAGTTATGTGTGAATACGTGTCTAACAGCTGCCAGCAGTTGTATGTAGGGAGTGCTACAGTATAACTCTACATAAAGGTCGCACAACACAGAGGTGTCTCACATAGGACAGGGGGACAACTAACAACACCTAGTAACTTTTCCATTTGTAATCATAGTCTAAACGAGGGGCATCCAATTAGTTATTGTCAGAAAGTTTAAGCCTCCGTTTCCGAGCGGAACGATATCACAGAGGAAAGAGTAAGCGGCATATAGTATGTCGATTGAAACTGGGATCCCATGCACAATGGTGTTTCCACACGGAATCAACACGTATGGGAACAGCAAATCGAAAAGGAAGAGGAAGAAGAGCAGAAAGCATGAGCAAGTATGAGCATGAAATTGGAAAGGAAGCAAAGTGGGCACGAAAAACAAACGTCTCGAACGCCTAGCTAATGGCTGAGATAACCTACATGAGCTCCTTGGGGTTGCCGGGCCGCGCTATCGTCTCTCACGACGGAGATGTGTGCGTGTTTGTGTACGCAGATCGTGTGCGCGTGAGGGGCGTTCAAGTTGGTGCGCCACGCTGCTCGCTGATTAAGTTGGGTTAGGTTAGGTCATGAGGTTAAGGTAGGCTAGGTTAAGTCTGCCGAGGTAGTGTTTATTTTAGTGGTGGCGCGCGCAGGAAAGCTTACGTGAACGCAAAATCGTCGTGAGAGACGATAGTGCTGCCGGGTCGTACTGGCAACAAAACTCGCCATTCTGTGTGCGTTCAAGTAAGCTTTCTTGCCGTGCAATAACCACCAGAAGCACTACCTAACCTAACATAACCTAAACTAACGTTACCTAACTTAAACTAGCCTAAGCTGCGATACAGCGAACAGGCACAGCACACGAATTTGAACGTCGCCCGCACGTACACCGACACCCGTCTACAAACGTACATAGCCACTGGCGAGTTTGTTGCCAGTGCTGCCGGGCCCCATAGCATAGGATGGGCGAACCTAACTAACCTAACACTTTAGCTTATGGTCCATCCTATGCCCCTGAGGGAAACATCCAGTTAGGAAAATGAATTTCCATATTATAGACAATTGCCATGATGTATGAGACCCCAAAGTTCTTGAATCCATCTGTATCAGTTCCCGTAATTAATGTCAATCCGCAACAGCTTCAGATACCATAGATTAGATATTTTACTATCGGTAGTAGTCTTTATGTTCTAGGCACGAATGTTGATGTTCGCTAGCGTTTATATCTTTTCTAAGCATTTGAGAAATCATTGTTACTGTACGACTGTACTTACATTCATTTCGCCTTTACTGATAATTGTAATATTAATTAGCGCTCAAGATTAATTTTATATGATCCGAAGCGTTTGCAGCGAAAAGTACAAAAACTTATTTATATGTAGCTTGATGCTCGTTTCCTGCCGACTGCTAACACTTGATCACTTTTATGGCAAAGTTAAAACGGTGTTTACGGAGCTCAACAAAACGTTCGAACGATTAACTAAGGAAATTTGTTCGTTTGACGCCTATACCAATCATAAGTAACACTTTCCGTCAGACTAGCCGTGACAAAAATCACTGAGAATTCGGCGAGATATGAATTACTATTACTGTCTTAGTCATTGTTCCATTACTAATATTCGATTGTTCCCTAATTTAGTTGAAAATTGTAAAATGCTACAATCGATTTATTCTTTAATTATTACTTCATATAACCCGCCTTTACTTAATAGATCACTCGTGAGAAAGCACCTAGCTCAGCCCTGTTGAATGATGGAACGTGTCTAATGCATTAATATCTACCAAATAATTTGAAGAGCTGAGCTGAAGGCGCAATTAAAGGCGACAAAATTCTATTAAGTATGAATGTCGATTAACTAGAATTAACAACACTAAAAGCTGAAACGAAGATTTAAGATAGGCAATCTAATCAGAATTAACTCTATATAAATTCTAAATCAGTAATTTAATAAATTAAAGATGGTGAAATCGAATACAGTAAACACGACGATAATGTTCCGACTACTGATTATATTTCATTATTGTACGCAATTGCAGATTGCATTTGTTAACAATGGCGTTCTATGAATGTCAAAAAGATGACCTATTAACGGTGAAATCAACGGCAGCGACTGCCAAGATGATAGGCCTAAATACGGATATTAACATCCAATGCTGGTACATGTTGGTTAACTCGGTCCACTTCCAGGCAGTACGGTTCAGAAGTTAAATTTACTACACGTCCAAGTTCGTAGCCAGTGAACTTTCAGGCAGCTCTACCGGCAAGGCAACCGCTGTAATTAGAGTATTAGGTCATATAAAGAAGCAAAAAGGCACGAATGCTGCTAAGACAGTTTTGGTTTGAGTCTCGTTCCACTTGATATTTCCTTGAAAAATGAAATTAATAACGATAAATCTTTTAACTATTCTTATTGCAACGAGTCACTATGGCAACTGCTTGAAGTTTTTATCTTGAATATTAAAAATTATTTTACTGTAATTTAATCAAAACAATAATATTCAAGTTCAATAGTATTTGCTTTGAATAAATTCGCCGAAGTGTATAACTGTCACGTCTCCGATGTACCGTGCGTCAACATCTAATCTTAATTTCGTTCCACTCG
Source organism: Parhyale hawaiensis (assembly GCA_001587735.2). Lineage (NCBI taxonomy): Eukaryota > Metazoa > Arthropoda > Malacostraca > Amphipoda > Hyalidae > Parhyale > Parhyale hawaiensis. The sequence continues at coordinate 272,254 of LQNS02278148.1, read as the reverse complement.
CCAAAATAAATTAACAGCATCGGACGTGAGGAGGGTGGTAGACAGAAGAAGCACCGGCGTGCAAGCCAACCTTGACTAATGTCGCAGCGTTGCCACGTTTCACAGCAGCTCCCTCAGAGTTGGTACTGCAAGAAATACACTACTTGTGATGCAACGCCAGATCGGCAGTTTTCGAAGAAATAAAAGTTCTTATTGCAAATGAATAGAATTGGCATAAATAGGAAAATACCTACCTCGTAAAATTATCCTCACGAGTGGGCAGTTAAAACCGAGCTTAACAAAGAAAAGTAAAATGAAAGGCAGCTACCCACAGTATAAAGAATAGGAGACGTAGTTAAAGAAGACTTCAAATAAGTAATCTAATTTAATTGAGACCACGTCTCTAAAGAAGGTTGATCGAGAACACACTCAGCCTGATATAGCTCGTCTCTAAGTTCAACGTGGGTAGCACCAGATCTAATTTTAAATTCAATACTGACACTCTAGATTACCGATGGTCGGACAGGAGGGCATACTCTAGATAGTAACAGCGATAAACAAGAAGAAAGACACCAGCCAATAGGTTGAAGAGCTGTCACAAGCGTAGTTCAATGGAGAACAAACCGCACGAAGCGGCCATTGCTTCGCCGTCACTAACAACTGCTCCTACTCCGAAGTCCTATACACGCCGGACGTCTATTGTTCCAGAAGGTTCTTTAATTGTTAAGAATGGAATTATTCGTTTGGCTTTTTAGATATGAAGTACGTTTTTCTGTCCACTAGTAATATAAGATTTTACGTAATTAACACCGCTTTATTTAAGTGATGAGATTAAAATAGTGAAAGGGTTGACTATAGACGATTGGAGTCTCGTTGACAACGAATGATGTGCAACGATCTCGAAGGCACGACGCAATAAGCATTTTTAACGCTTTGTACAATAATACGGTATTTAAAATGATACTGTAATGTCATGATTAAGAACCAAACCATATTATTGCAATAATCGTTCGACTTATTTATTTTGATTAGATAGGCTAGACAGTAGACGAACCAATAGGCCCCATTCCCGAAGAAACACCGGAATCTACGCCCCGGCCCTCTTTGAGCTAGTGCCACTGTGTTAGGATATATAGGAGTGAAGAAAAGAGAGAAGAAATGGGGAAGAATCCCAGCCACAGAGACGATCATGAATGAACTCAAGCACGATCAAGAGCCGCTGATATGCGGAGCTTACAGACAACAAACTATGTAGTTGGAGCGGGAGAGAGAAGGAGATGGATTAAGGTGGCTTAGGAAGCTTTGGCCGTTAAGAGCTTGCAACTCCTGGAGGAGGAGATCTTAGCTGTGCAGGATGTATCTCCCAATGTATGTCAAGCCGATTGTTAAACGCATTGACTGACTCCGCACTCACAACGTCGGAGAGTCTATTCCAAATGCTTACCATGAAATACGGAAAGAACTGCTGATTGAGGTCTCTTTCAAAGACCCCCGTTGTAGGTACGTCGTTGAAGCCATTCAAAATACTCGAATGTTTCTATTAGTTGCCCTCTGAGTCGCATTAGCTCGAGAGAGATCAGACCCAGTTCTTTTAGGTGACATTCATATGGCTTATTTTGCAACTGAGGTATCAATGCTGCGGAAACGGAGACTTAAACTACTCAATATTATAATAATAATAAGGTATCAATTTCGTTGCTCTGCGTTGGACTCTTTCCATGTTATCGATATCTTTACACAGCTGAGGCGACCAGAATTGGACAGCAAATTCTAGGTGTGGCCCCACTAATGCCTTGTACA
>LQNS02278148.1:187873-199021 GCA_001587735.2 Parhyale hawaiensis | reverse complement strand
AACTTTGGGGTATATTACAGCAACATATGTACAATAGGAGCAGTATTTACAGAGTTACGATGGGCCTAATACACGGGGGGCTAGACATCATCAGTACGGCCCCAGTGTCGGGCAATAGCACTAGCCTACCAAATTAACACCAGGCCTACCCAACCGCCTTGGCCGCACAAAACTTCACAGCCTGCCCGCAAAAGACCCAACTTACAAACTGCCGCATTACGGCACGTTAACTCGATGGCAGCTTTGGCATAGCCGACAGCTCAGGAGCACACAACCTCACTCGCAGGGTACTGATTCGAGAGTGAGCTGCCGTGCCACGTCACGCCTCTATAGTGAGTACTTGTTCTTTGTCGGAAAGTTTGAGGAGGGCGGGCGATTGGCGTGAGCGGGGGTAGCGAAGTCGACAAAGCGACCCGCTACACATATATATGTATATTTTGGAAATTTCCAACGAATGGATCTCAATCAGTTTTAATGCTAGAATTAAAACAATCACAGTTTCGGAATCCTTCGAACATTCCTAACAAAACTTTAGAGCTACATTATTCATTTTTACCCGCACAATATTTTTCTTTCACAGTTCAAAACCGAATTCCCTAATTGTTTTCCCCCTATATTTTAGTTCGCGATCGCAACGAAATAGAAAATGGAGAATCCAACAGTAATAAAAAATATGATGAGGAGGGCAAAAATGAAGAATCCAGCTCTATAGTTTTGTTAAGAATGTTTCAAGGATTCCAAAACTGTCATTGTTTTTATTCTAGGATAAAAATTGAGCTCTACTCGTTTGAAAATTTTCAAAATATACATTTATATTTATATATAAACAGCATTATCTCAGAAACTAAGGCCTAAATCAAAAAGTTGTAGGAACAAAATATGTTTCTTTCTCAAAAATACATATGCTGAAACAAGTTTCAGGTCAATCAGTCCACAACAATTCTGGGCCCCTCCTTGCCCTCTCCCTCAAAAATGTACTCGTTGCGAAAGTTCTACCCAAATTTTTTTAATATCATATGGAATAGGAAAATACATTGTAGACCCGTGAAAGAGGAATGTATACCTAGACACCGCCCCCCCTAGAACCTGGACTAGCAGGCCAATTACGCTGGAGAGAGCTAAAATCGCAATCTTGTGGAGTAGACTTACAGAGGTTTCGATACTCTCAAGACTGATTGGTGTGAGAGTTACATACAAACTCAATTCAAATGAGTAAAAAATAAGGCGTTTGGGCACCTTAATAGGTACACCTGTTATGATTAAACTCAACATGGCCATCTAAATTTATTGTCTTATACCTAATACAAAGTGGCGAATTATATGGTCGAGAGTAGAGCTTCAACAATTAGGGCTAATTGGAATACATTATGATCAAATCGCTAGGAGTGAACCATTCCTACTGCCCGTATATCCTTTTCATTTCATGAACACCACACTTGAGAGTTTTAGAAGCCTTGAAGTACTGTTTTATGTAACTTTCATTAATGGCATTCGCAAAAAAAATAATGAAAAAGGTCTTTCAAAAATCGTTTGTAGTCAACAAAAGATTCACATCCATTTTGCAAGCATTCACTCTGATATTTGTTTAATATTTTAAAAGTATCAATATCGGGGTATCGGTCCGCGGTCAATTGCGAGGTATCGGCATCGAAAGTAGTATCGGTACACCTCTACTTAGTACACTGACTGTATCTGTGAATGTCACAAACGTTCTAGCTATCAGCAAATGATTCGTACTCACATCTTTCTAGAGACAGAGATACCCAGGTACACCTTGCATTTTTCGCCTATGTATTTGCACGCCATTTGGAAGCGCTATTTCCCATAATCTACAGCTAATAACGCCCTTCATAAAGGTACACATGTCAATTTTTCGTCGGCGTATCAGATTTTTTAAGCCCATCATGTGTCTGCTTTACTTCATGCAATAGTTATTAAACAAAGTACAGGAGACTCGGCTAATTTCTTCAAGAAGAGATTCTTGTGTTAGCGTAACCTCCTGTTCACAAGATATTTTATCCCTTTAGACATGACAGTTTCGCTTCAAAAATACTTAGGAGCATAGCCGTTCAAAACTGCCCATTTTGTGATCCCGCGCTTTATCCTAGCTACGCATTTGGCCCTATTAAGAATGTCTAATAACACCTGAAAAGCGAATATATTTGGCAATTAAAAACAAGTATATACGTGCAGGCTTCAATTTATAGTTGGCCGAGCTTTCGGCACAAGTCGACTTAGTGGAAAACCAACGGTTGTATCATGTCCTCACTTGCACTCAGGTTCAACGGAGGAGAGGTAGCGTTTCTAACTTGACCCACTTTATCTAAAATGTAATGTCCGTCGCTTAACCCTGTCGACCGTACCCCAATCAGTCTAGTTTACACCTCGTCTAACGTCAAAGCACTCGGATTTCACCTGTAAATCACGTATTAGTCCTGCCAGCAAAGAATTCGCGCTTGTATCTTGATAATAAAGGCATAAAGATACGACGGGACTTCCTGCATTGTGCTCATGTATATGCATGCCTCTTCTAAGCTGTGTTTACCACAGTTTACAGATAATTTAGCCCTTCATTGTACTACGTGTTCCAATTTTTTGTCAGCGTATCAGACTTTTTTGCAGTATTAGGGGACCCGTGGATATTAATCAGTAACCCATCATTTTTTTGCTTTGTTTAATCCGGTAGGTATACAACAACCACCTCGGTCAATTGGACAAGGAGGAAAGGTGTCCCAAAGGTCGAGCCCAGGCTAAGGTAACATACAGGGTCCTGGGGAAGCTGCTCTCTTTAGCTCAAGGGCCAAATTCACGACACATGACGCCAACTCCAACTCAGTGCGCAAACCCCCGCCAAACCCAACTCAGTGCGCAAACCCCAACTCGTGCCATTTTGCGTCGTGAATGGGTACGCTCATGCTCCAACTCCAGCCCAATTTCTAGGCATCAGTTGAAGCTGATCAGATTTTCCTGATAAATTGTGAGCGGAGCTTACAGCTTGTGCTGCCGACTGACCTGTGAGAGCATGGCATCAGAATGCCCAACTCGTCATTTCGCTGATGCGCTTATGACATATTAAGAACGTATGTCATTCTGAGAACAGTATTTTAATTATAAAACACATAATAATGATACGTAACACTTCCAACGTTGAAATTATTATGAAATACGCGACAGGGAGATGCGTAATTATGTATCCTAACTATCCTTCCTTGAGTTATATCAAGTATAGATTGCATGAATAAGGCATTGGTTCGATTACCACCCTGGCTGGCTCAATTACCATCTTTCACTTATTTTCCACCCTATTTACAAATACAATAATCCAGCAAAATTGAAGGTTAACCAGCAAAGGAGCTTTTCAAGACAACGTAAACATAAATGTATCTAGTAAAAATAGTAACTTTTAGCAAACTTAGGTGTGAAAGTTTAGTTAATTACTAGTGTAGTCGAGTACCAAGTTGAAATTAGATCGATAGTACTGACTTCAATTAATTGATCATATTCGTTACACATATAGCTGAGATGTGTATTTCTGAGGTTTTCAAAGAATTTTTGTCCTAAATGCATAAAAATCAATCACAACAATTACAGCGCAACTGAAAGATTTCGCTTCTACCGTGAGTGGGGAGCAGACTAGCACAAGTCGCAGCTCCAACCTTGTCTGTACTTGAGTTGGAGTTGGCGACATGTGTCGTGCATGTGGCCCTTTAGAGTGGGCGTACCTAGGTAACTAACGTAGCTTAACCTAATCGCTTATTCTATGCTCTCTGAAGAAAATTGATTATTTTAAAAGCTAAAAAGAAGAAAGAGTGCGGCATATTTAGCAGAATGTAGACGCAAGTAGAATCTACATCATCTCGACACTACACCACCTTTCAAGACAAAAGAAAAGTGTATTAGCTACGTCAAGAATAGTGACGGAGCCAGGCATGATAGATCGATGCCCGTAAAAAAGTAGGAAAAGTGAACAAATGTAGAAGACTATAAGAGAGAAGAAGCACGAACAAAGAGAAAATGGCACTTCAAAAAATTTTCTAATAAAACTGTGTCTCTCAACCATTGTGACCGTGAGTAAGGTACCTGTCACAAACATAACCAGGAACTTGGTTCATTTACTCATCCACACATACACGCGCGTGCGCACCAAGAGACACACAAAAAAGCTGGTTCGACGCCACAAGCATGGTCGATGGTCGTAACATACCTACCAGTTCACTCGATCGGGCGCTAACTGTTGTGCAATTAATGCATAGGTACTGGCCTAAAGGATAGTTTTAGGAGCATGGAAAATTGCAATTTTAGAACTGAGAGCAAATGCTAGGTTCTTGATGAAACCTGAGTGGAAATTTCCACAGATTGCCAACACGATGTAGCTACCTAGAATGTTCACCGAGCTGCTGCCTTCTCAACCAATATGTACTTAGTTTGTAAAGCGATAGAACGATTCAGAGGAGTGAGTACCTAACTCAAAAGTGTTAACAAAGAAAGATAGGCCAGAAATTCACTTCTGCAACATTATAACTTTTCCCGTTTCAGGCGTACTAAGCTAGGAATTACAGCCTGAATAGAACCCAGTGACAAATGCGGTGGAATCCCACACTCTGAACTGAAGTTGCAGACATATTGGGGTTTACATTCAGTCCTCTAAGCCTACAAATTAAGGCTAACAAGATTCGATTACCTGGATCAAAGTCGACGAATGAGATATGACAATGCGAACTGCTAAATCCAGCGATTTACCACATATCTACAAATGAGCGAAATATTCAGTCAACTAGCGGGACCAGGCGTAATTCCACGGTTATCTACAGCTTTCTCTTTCCTACGTGTAACGCAACTGAGCAACGGTATTGTGCACTTAGTTTAAACCTAACGTAGCTATAGGCACGCGAGGGTAGTGTTACGGGATAACTTTGGAGTCTTTTCGTAATAGCTTCTTAGTACGAGATTTTTTGCAACAAACAAGAAGTCATTTCGTAGGACTCACCGAGGGCTTTATAGATAAACTGTTCTTTTTTTTAAATAAAAATCTAGCGTTTAACTGTAGCCGGTAATAGAAGAAAAACGAGCATCCCGTAATGCCCAGCGGTGCGAGACTTTTCGGAACACTGGCTAAAAATGTTCCCAAACTNTTTCGTAGGACTCAACGAGGGCTTTATAGATAAACTGTTCTTTTTTTTAAATAAAAATCTAGCGTTTAACTGTAGCCGGTAATAGAAGAAAAACGAGCATCCCGTAATGCCCAGCGGTGCGAGACTTTTCGGAACACTCGCTAAAAATGTTCCCAAAATATTCTTTTAAAACTATTTTTGGAAGCTCATTTGTCTTACATAATGAATACCAGTATTCTTGTATTTTTTTTTACCATATTAGGCCCTAAGTCGTTAGATGAATCTTATGAAGTCAAATGCACCTGCATAGTAGCATTAAATGATCTTTGTAAAGTCGTATGTATACATTTCTTCACAAGTTTCTACGAAGTTCCTGACTCCAATCCGCACTGAGATATTGACAGTTGATCAATGTTGGAGAGCTGCCCAGCACCCTGCAAGTCATGGAGCTGTTGCGGAGCTGCTGGAGATTCTACACGACGTTCTAAGCAATGTTGCAATACAGAGCATTCCTTGGGATGATGTGGAGTCTAGCGGCAATGCTGGAGAAAAACACCCCACCCACACAAGTCAAGGTTGTTACATGTCCTTCTTGACGTATAATTTCTTCATACGCATATATAAGAACATGTTAATACTGCAGCACTGTAACAAGTAGTCAGTAGTACACTTTCACGGGTAGTATACCAACATTACCGCACTGACACAGTTACTACGTTCATCTTATAAGTAAGTACTTGTATATGTTAATCACCTAGAATAAAAATGGATATTTTAGTCGTTTCCAAGGCAAACCAGAACCTATAAGGGGCAAAAATTCCCAAATAAACAAGTTCAGAGTGTTCTGTAGTACCCCGCGCTGCAGAAATGGCCGACATCTTTTACTATTACCAATATTAGTTGCTCAAGTCTCCCTAGACACAACTCTGGTGATTCAAAAGAGCAAAAAGCAGTTACTTATAGTACGGTACGTCGACAGAAATGTGAAACCCATGCACGAAGAAGGATCAGCGTGAATGAGCACAGCAAGTCGGGAAAGAAGAGGAAGAATAGAGGAAAGTAAGATTAGTAGGAGTATGAAATCAGGAAAAAAGCAAAGTGTGCACAAAAGTTAGTCGCCCCGAAGAACTATCTAAGGGCTTAGGTAACCTATGTATTCAAATTCTCCTGGGGGCGCTGCTCTCCATAACAGAGGATGGGTGAACCTAACTAAGATAACCCTATGGCCCAGTATTTTATGCCCCTGAGAGGACGGGGTGGCTTCAGTTAAAAAAAATCCACCTCAGGTCAAACTAATGCAAATTTAAACTTTAATTAATAATTGAATTTCTACATACCCGACATGTGCCGAAAGCTTAGCCAATTATACAGTGAAGTCTGTACTTGTCCTTAATAACCAAATATGTTTTACTTTGCAGGTGCATCAAGACATTTATAATAGGGTCAAATACGGGATCACAAGTGGGCAGTTTTGGATAGCTCCACTTTAAAGTATTTTTTTTTTTAGGTGAAACTGCGATCCGCAATATAATACAACACAGTTGTTGGTTGGTTGCTTGCTTGCTCCCTCCCTTGCTCTCTTGCTCCAATGTTGGTTATCTTTCCGTCACGCTCTATGGCAATAACATGGGGAGAAATTCAAGAACGCACGACGGTATTGTGGTGTCGGAGTCGCAACTCGGAAGCTCCAGCTAAGGGACCTGAGCCTGTCTGCATGACCGTGTCTGGACATGTTCATTATTCAACGGTGCTACGCATGGCTGAACTACGTTAACAGGTTAACTCAAGCGCAGGTCGGGCGCCAGCCCCGCCGCTCCACCTCAGCGGTGACGTCACGTGGAGAGATAGATGGCAGTCCGTGTTTATTGATTCCTATCTGACGCTTGCTTTGTAAATACAGTGAGCGCGGTCTTTCATGGAGAAAAAAAACAATGGCAATCAGTTCGCACAGTCACTGCTCTTATTGTCCAGTGCAAATGTCCGTATGTGAGAAATAAAGTAATAGAATGTCAAATAAATGGGCAGAAAGACGAAGGAATCAAGTAGGCTAATGCAACACACCTATGATTTCTTTGGTATTACATTATCATGAGTTGTTCTTCGTCACCACATCACTGTTTTACTTACTGGTGCACCCCACCGTCATAAACAATAGCAAAAGTGCACGTTTTAAAGAAAGACAACTACAGCGCCAAAACATTGTCGCAGTGGAAATTTCAAATTATTTGATAGACATGTAGTGCAAACTTTGCTAACTATTATCGCAGGAGTGTAGGTTAATACATATTTTTTTTCCCTAAATTATAGAGTAATCGAGTAGCTATTGGTAAAAGAACAATTACTAGCGAAGCAATAGTACGTCACATCGCGCTCAATTCTCCGTAATTTTTGTCGCTGCATTGCCGCCAAAAAGTCTCACTTGAACGCGCATCTGTTCGGACGAGATTTGAAAGCTCTGAAAGTACTTGTAATTACTAATTTCTGAAGTTTGGCTGTGAATTTATTAAATTAAAGATATTAAAGTTTTATTACAAGAGAATCCAATTGTCAAGCGGATGGGTGTGTTTTACAGGTCTCAGCGTTACAGATCTCAGTCTTCCGAACAGTCCCTCTCTCAGTAATAAAACAGTATCCCATCGAACTCGTCTGTTTTCTTTTGAGATAATAAAAAAACGTATCCAGGTCATACTCATTAGAAACGCATTTGTGCACAAACGAGTTTTCCTAATTTAGGTAATTTTCATGCAATTCTTATTAAATAAGATGAGTATTGACTGGTGTTATTTGGGTAAACCTGAAAGGAGAATTGTATTACTCACAATTACTAGGGAGTGGTTTTGAACCGTTAAAGAGCGAAATAGTAGAATGTTGAGAATCAAGAAACCTTTAGTGCCACATCCTGAGGCCTTGTTTCCAAAGCCAAACATCCAGTTGCTAAAAAGAAAAAGTCTCGCATCAACAAGACACAAATGCACATTTTGCAACTGTAAGCATTGTCTGATACGAGATAAGCGCTCAGCATATTGCTGAGCACATGCCGCCAGCCACAGCGGCATGTGGGCCGGCTCATTTGCAAGTCCAAACTCTTTCTTTTTACAACTTGTGGGTCTTCAGCAACACGATGGAGCCTCAGTAAATCGTTGTCGACATGTTTACAACAGCCAAATATCGAACAACATCCCCTTATAACGAAAAAAATCGTAAAAATAAATTAAAAATTATATCGATGTTTTAACAACACTGACGTTTTCACGAGCGTTCGCACCACGTGACGTCACACAGGGAGATGCGCAGAACCGTCTCAAAATGGTCAATCGATGAGTTAACCTGTAAACGTAGTTCAGCCATGGTGCTACGGGTGATGTCACTTACCAACGCCTCATAATATGTATCCTATTTTTGAAGCAGAATGCTGATTTTTCATTTAAGAAGTCTTCTGAACATTAACAAGCACAGGAGACAGCGGGGATATTCCTGAAGTGCTTATTTTCTGCCGTTATTTATAATGACGGCTCGGGCCACAAGTCTAATACTAAGAATGACCGTCGTGTGTTTATATATTTACTGGTGAGTCCGTGTGTGAAAAATTCACGTAATAATCGATATGTTTGCTCTCTTTTTGACTCGTCGTTTCCACATTTTCCCGTTCATGCTTATTAACGACTCTTATTTCCTTCTATAACCCTTCTTCTTTAGGTCTTTCTTGTCACTGTGCCCCATAGGCGCTTCATCTCTCCATTGATAGCACGTCTTCGTTCTTGAGACTGTAATAGTCTCATTCTTCTCTTACGTTCCGTATCCTCTTTCTTAATTAAACGTGCGTCTTCCAAAATAAGATCGTAAGTAAAACACTGCAATAAACGTAAATGCCCCTCCAGTCAGCTTATATGCAATGTTAGTGCGCCGTATCCATAATACCGTTTTCCATACTTATCTGCTTCACCGAAGAGCTCAAATATTGGCCTCTGAAGTAAAATATACATTCTCAGAGAAAGACAGTAAGCTAGAAGAAATAGTTGTCTACTTCCCATTGCCCGTGAAATAATTGAAGAGAAAGCTACATCATCACATTTAATAAGAAAGACGGTAAGCTAAAAGAAATCATTGTCTACTGCCCGTGAAAATCATCACCTCGAGAGTGCCCTGTTGTAAAAGTTCATTAAGAATGGGGTTGACTACATATAAATATGAATTCTGCAGTAGAGAAGGTCGCTCGTTTTAATGGTGGCAGTGCTGTTTTTGTAACTCAATTTTTTCAGTTAAAAAATAGGAGCCATTACTTTTGGAACGACACTCGTAGCATGACAAAGTAAACCAACGTGGAACCCACAAACGAGGGCGTTCTCACACAGGATCAACGCGCATCGGTACAACAAGTCGGGAGCAAAATATAAAGAAGAAGAAAAAGTAGGATTAGTAATCTAACTGGAATTCTGCAATGAGAGCAATTAAAAACAATGCTTGATCAATGATACCTTACTCTGCCTTTACACCAGCATGTGGATATAAGTGAGAATGAAGCATGATCTTATTTAAGATACAACTTACATTGTAAAGTACAGTTATTAACTAGAGCACTCTGAGAGCGCAATCTCCGCCAAGCACGGCAGCTGTAACGAAAAATTCAAATTGGCTCTGAAACAAGATTTTCTTTCTATCAACACTAAAATCTTATCACTTGTCTCATTTGATAATACAGTATTAACAGTGTCTGTAATTTTCTTGGAGATTCATTCATAACTTTTTGAGTAATGCTGCTAACATTTTAACAAATATATTTAAGTCAAAATTACAAATGGACAAGCCAATCACCACCAAAATTTAATCAATTCTGTGTTTTAACATTACTAACAATTCTGAAAATTTAATAAAGATCCACCCAGAATTTCTGTGTTATTGCGCAAACAAACATTTTAACAAACATTAGTCAAACACACAAAAGGACGTACCGATCATCATCAAAATTTATCTCTTCTAACATTACCAACAATTCCTGAAAATTTCATAAAGATCCATCTATAACTTCTCAGTTATCGCACTAACAAACATGAGTCAAACAAACAAATGGACCAACTGGTCATCACCAAAATCTAATCAAATATGTCTTTTAACATGACTAACAATACCTGAAAATTTGATAAGTAAAGATTCATTCATAATTTTCTGAGTTATTGCGCTAACAAACATAACATAAAACACAGCAACAAACAAACGAACGAACAGATCATCGCAAAAATTAAATCATTTACTCTCCGTAATAAACCCAATTCATGTAAACTTAATGAAAATCCGTCTATTACTTTTTAAGTTATGGCACTAACAAATATTGGCAGACAAACAAATAGACGGATGGACAGATCTTCACCAAAATTTAATCATCTGTTCCTCCTAACATAACTAACAACCCATGTAAGTTTTGTCAAAATACGTCAATAACTATCTGAGTTATCTTAGTGACAGACAGACATGACGAAAACATAACCTCCTTGGCGGAGGTAACAAGGGAACACATTATACATGCTAGCTGAAGCCGCTGGGGCGTTGCTAAATGTAAGAATATGATAGCAGGACAAAAAGGGTAACTCATACAGGAGCTCAGAGCGAACAGCACATGCGAGAGCACGAGACGCACACAATGACTATCAGAAGAATAAAACTCGAAGACAACGAACGTTAACTTGGCGCCAGATCATTCACTGTGAACATCCTGTCTCTGAGCTCAACGACTTGACTGTGTCCATTTTCATGGTGTCTACTGAAGATTGTTAGGAAAATTTTATGACTTTTTATGACTTTTCAGGATGAATATTTATGACTTTTTTATGACCTTATACTATATATCCAAAAATACGATTTCATACTCTTAGGTGAGAGTAATCTCTCTTATAACTGTTATTAATGTAAAACTCAATATATATTGCGTTTATATTTCATAGGGTCCCTCATACTTCATGCTTCAATTGTTTTAAGCTGCAACTAGCTACTTATAATCAAACAATGAATGGAATTAATAACATTTAGTAATATGTTTAGTGAT
>LQNS02278148.1:110432-121138 GCA_001587735.2 Parhyale hawaiensis | reverse complement strand
GCTTTGCTTTGCTTTGCTTTGCTTTGCTTTGCTTTGCTTTGCTTTGCTTTGCTTTGCTTTGCTTTGCTTTGCTTTGCTTTGCTTTGCTTTGCTTTGCTTTGCTTTGCTTGCTTGCATTACGTTTGTTAACAGTATAACTAAAAAGTTATGAACGGATCTTCAAGAAAATTGCACAAGCTGTTATTACTATCAAAAGGCACAAATGATTAGATTTTGGAGTTTATACAATGAAAATAATGGTTTCACAGTCAATTTGTATTTTTTGCTACCGTTGCCGCACTTGGCGGAGGTATAGTGCTCTAGTTGTATCTTAGATAATGACCGTTTTAAAATGTCAAATTTTTCCGTTTTAAGTATAGGAACTTCAAAATCCAATCTAATAATTTTAGGAAGTTTATTTATTTTCACAGAAAGACCGTTACTAAATAATGATCAAGCAGCAGTGCCCTTGCCCATAGCTTCTCATAATTAATTTCAGTGAATAATTGAAACTGTATAATAATCATAGGTTCATTAGTTTTTTTTTTAATCCATCACCTTTTCTTATCCCCGTTCAACAATTTTTAATTGAGTGTCAATTTTGTTGGTAGAATTAAATTGATGAGTTCATATATGCATTTCTAAAAAAATACTTTTGTTTACTTCACAGCACTGAAGATGGAATTTTTATGATTCCGAAATGTTTGCTTTTTAAGAAAATGAACTTTTAACTGTGATTCTCTCTTTTTTATTTCTGCCTCTGAATGACGTCATACGACGTCATGGTGACGTCATTTCACATTTTTTGCCTTCATTCTATAGTTCTTCAATTTATCTTATATATTTCTCTCATAATAATGAAGCTAAAGCCAAAAAATTGTTTGTAATACATTTATAGGGTCTACGAGCAGCAAGAAAAAAGTTATCTGTAAATTGAAACTTTAGACGGCGGCCATCTTGAATTTATGCAAATTGACCACTTTTACGGGGTTCAAAAGTTGGAAACTTTTTATATGTTCTCCCGAGGGACCTAATAAACAAGCTAAAGCCAAAGAACAAGCTATTGCAATTTTTTCTAGGTTCAGTTAAAATGATTGCTAGATTTACTGGACTACTATACTCGGAGCACGAACTACATAGTACATGAGGACCTCCCAGTAGGTAGTGTCAAGTTGACTTTGCCTTTACGAGCGTAAGGTACGTGAAGCTAACACTTAACAATCTGCCACTACCGTTACATAAAGTGCAATATGGCAGATAATATATCAATACAGTATATGTAAAACGTATAAAATATCAATTCAAGGCATATCTTAAACTATATATCCACAGAACCTCCCTATTCCTTTGAACATGCTAAGTTTTGTGAATATAGATTGATTCCAGCATTTTTAAACCCATTGCTAGAGCGATGGTCTAGAATTTTGAAAAGTTTAATCAGGTATATCAGGTCGTCTTAAGAGCTTGAAACACAAATGATGACAGATGTTGCTCTTACAGCTAGTTGACTTCTGATCAGACGGAATTAACACTACTCTGCACTAAAAAATCTTCACTCTCTTATTACCTTGAGAGCAAAAATTATCCAATTCGATACTGATTTCACCGCTTCCAAAGCTCCACCCATTAGAGCTGAATAGATTTTTTTTTTTTGCCGTGTCAAGAGTAATTTCCCTGAGATTAACGTCTGATATTCGATGAAAGCTAGTAAATCTATAGTCTAGAATTGGAGACCCAGACAAGATAAGGCTAATCGCATTGAATATTCTCAATGACAGTGGGCGAATGAACGACACTCATCACGGGCTTATGAATTTCTCAGAGTTTTTACTTTGTTGAGGAAGCAAAGGATCCACTACACTGCAGCCTGTAATTAGCACTCGAATGAAGACACAACTCAAAATGGAGTATGTTAGATTGGGCACCAAAACTAGGTCTTCGAGCTATTTCTTCATGAAAAAAAAAGTTAGCCGTAAGCTTTAGATTTGCCACTTTGATACGTGTTACAAATGTTAGAAGCTCCGCAATTTTGCTGAGCCTGCTTAAAATTTCATTTTACAAAGCAAGATTTAGTTTCTTGTTGTCACTCGGATAAGCGATTGAGGATCAATGCCTGAAATTCAATTCAACGGGCTGAGCCAGCGCAGTTTCAAAGAAGTCAAGCCTCTGCTGAATTTTGACCCCAATCGAACATGCCATAGCCTCGGATTTTTTTTAGATGGGGGAGGGGGGACGAGGAGAAAACTGATAAAAGAATATCATGGACCTTGCTATGAAGAAAGCATGGCCCCATGACTCCCTCTTCCCGCTCAACAAAAACAGACATCAGTGAAGGCTGGAAGAAACCGATGGTACAGAGACATGATCGAGTGTTCTGGTAATGCCATCGTTTTTAACCATAGCAGAGCGACGGAGAGAATTTGAAACGGAAATTCCTACTCTTCGCTGGATAAAATATCTATATATATTATAATTCTGCTTCAGGATCCAACCGTCCGTTCGTCCGTCATGTGTCTGCAAGTTACGCTTCTCAGTACTAGATGCTGAGAAAGCTGTTCGAGATGGATGTCGTTTATTCGCCCACTGTCATTGAGAATATTGAATGCGATGCTGACGGATAATCTTTCGTTTCCATTGCATTAGTTAGGGAGAAATTCTACTTGCAAGAAGCTCTGATTTTAGCTGAAAGAAATATCAACAATAGCTGTCTTCATTTTGCTTCTTGAAAAAAATTTCAGTCAGTTTCGAAGCAAAGACATGAAGATCATCTCACCCGTGTCATATCTATCGCTCTTCATTTTTTTTTTTTCGCAGCACGTTATATTCGCTTTGCTTGTGGCGCACGACATTCTTATTGGGGTCGGATACGTAGCTAGAATAAAGTTTGGGAGCCCACAGCAGATAGTGTTGGACATTTTGACTCTAAAGAAGTTCTTAAAGTGAATATGAGTCGTCTAAGGAAATACTATGACATTTTGAGAACGGAGATGCTGCTGTGAATGAAGAAACTGGACAAGTCTGTTGTACTTTGTTGGATAGCGGAAGCACTGGCGGNAATTCGAGCCCAGCCCCCCGGCCCATATTGAGCCGAGCTACCCCATATTCAGCCAAGCCTTCCCCTCAATAATTGAGCCAAGGTCGCGACATATGGCCCGTCAATATTGTTAAGATTTAACCATCATACATATTTGTATATTTTGTGAAGTCACTCCATATTTTATGTACTACAGCCCTCTTCCAGCCCTCCCCGTAACGAAAAGTACCTGGAGCCGACACTGACTGTTACGGGGAAGTCTCTTAAGATAAAAAACTACCTATCTATAATTAAAAACAATTATTTCATTTCATGTCAGTGAATGATTCTTGACAGAGTTTGATCCAGTGAGGAATGTATTTCTCACGATGAAAAAAAAACGACATGGCCACAATTATTGTTAAGTATAGACGCTTCGGAAAAGAACAAAATCATAGTAAGAGTTGTTTTATTAATGAATGACGCATATGTCAAAACCAGCTAGTCTGAATCCCTAATAGATGACTTAAATCCCGCACTAGTCATGTGCACTGCGTTGTTACGTAAATGTAACGTCACCCGATATCGAGCCCCCAGGGGTATAGCCTATTCTGGCGGGCCCTTTCCCTGCAACAATATACAGTATTTGGGCCTCACACACCCAAAGTTCCCGAGTGCCTCTTCCTCTGGAGATGTTGCAGCTTGCCGCAGTTCCTGCTGACAAGGTTAGTTTAGTAAAGTTAGGTAGGCTCTCAATATAGTACTTCCCCTTCTATTTCGGGATGAGCGCTGCCAATCGAGGTGGCTTACCTATTCCCGCTAGACTTCTACCTTCTTGTATTTCGTTTCCTTCCCCTGAGCGGAAGCGTTCAGCAGTGCCCTGAGTTTGGCGATGCACAACTTGGGCTTTTTTCTTCCTGTCAGTAGCGCACTAACCACTCTGAGACCTACCCGCAGAAAAGCCGAGACAAAATCATTGATAATTTAAAACGCGCCCTAGAGGCGCACGAGGCTGTGTTAAACCACAGGAATAATTTGGCGCGATACAGACATTGTGTCCCTGATGCGCTGCTAAAACTTCTACTACTACTTGCCCGATGTCGAATAACATAAACGTCCAGTCACCGTCTGAAGCGACTCCTAAGCTAACTTAGGCCTTTTTTCGGCAGATTAACAATTATAATAGCTACGTTGGTGCTCCATTCAATCCTGGGCAAGTGGGCATGCGGTAAACGATTTACTGCAGATTTTTTCCAACTCTACTGTATAAAGAAATATCAGCTTGTTTGCCTTCCGAACGTTTTTGGGCTAGGCAGTTTATTTCTGGAGGCAATGAAGATCCGCGATTTTTATGTCTTATAGAATATGGTATTAAAATTCCACGCTCTGGCACCCATGGACAGGTAGCTTAATCCAAAAGAAGCACTTTGCAACACTGGGAAGCCCAAAACACTGCTAAAGCAAATCAAGCAAAAAGCCATTAACAGCTGACTTAAACGCCTGCAGGCCAACACGCCCGAAAGCTGATGCCGGCAATGAATTCCAAACCCCAACAGACCAGGGAACGAAGCTTTAACATTTGAATTACTCTATACGTGAGCAATTTGCGTAAAGTTTAGTTTAGTTTAGTTTGGTTTTTCAGAGATATCATGGGGAGCAAATCTATGCCATGTCTTTGAATATTTCACGACCTTATTCAGACCTAGTAGTCTCTGAAATAACCGATTCCTGTGCCATTTTAGAAACTGAGCCAGTACTTGAACACGCTCAACAAAGCAAGCATATAACTTTTTGGCAATCATGAGTTGCCTACGTATTTTTCCCTGAGGCTTGCGTATAACCATGGTTTTCATTTTGTTTTCATAATTATTCACCTAAAGCAATCATATTAATCTGGGCCTCACAGTTGCCATACAGCTTCCGAGGCTCATAAGTAACAAATGTATAACCACGAACGAAAATAACAAAGGTGATCTTTGACACGTAGTAAAAGATATAGGGAAAATGGAATCCAACCCCGCCTGTGGTCTTTTGCGAGTTTTCACCAAGAAACACCTTTTATTTCTTATGAGCGCACTAGCTTGCGTTACATTCGCCTTAACATTATCTTTGACTAAAATATATATCCAATTCCTGAACGTAGATCCAGAGGAAAATTGGTGACCATAAACTAGCAAACTGACAACATGCTTTGGCAAAGCGCTCTCCAAATGCTATGGCATCACTGTTGAACAAAAAGTAATTAAAAAATACACCAAGTACCATTCACCACATATAGTACACGAAAAACATCAGGCTTATGGTAGACACAGTATTTGCTGATGAAAAATCAGCACGCATTATATTACGTACTCCTACCGCCTTCTGGCTTCAGGTTGCTACAACCTAAAGTGTTAATATGCAGTATCTCTCGTCAGACGAATGTTTCTTTACAGAGAATGCTGACAAAATAGGAAATGGTCAAGGAAATGTAATCAGCACCAATAGTCATATTAAAATATCTTTTTTTAAATCACAATCAAACACTTTCTTTCATGTACCAGTTTTTTTTTTTTTAATGTTCAGTATCATTTCGTGAGGGGGCACTCTCGTTGTATCGAATGCCCCTACCCAAAGAATCCTGTGGAGGAGGCAAATGTCATGAATGCCTCCCCTGTATCCGCCAGTGAGCCTGCATTCCCGTTGGAGCTATGGGCACTGATACATAAGTAAATAGCATCCTTCATAAAAGTATTTAACTATTTTGGAATCTATTGTGCTGTCTATCATCAATAATCCTAGGAAATTTTTTCTTCTTAAACTATCTCTTTATTTCACAGTTGGGCCGTCCTTTTTTTTTAACTTTTGAAACGATGAGGCGTCCCTCCCATGAAGGCTTGGGCGCCCTTGTCCGCAGCGACTCAGCAGCACATCACATTTTGGGCAGGAGATTAGAGGAGAGAATGAAGGCAGCCAGTGCTTGTGCAGAAAAGTCGGGGGCACACAGGGTCCTCATGCTGAAGGGGGACCCTCGGGGAGTGCAGGTGTCTCTCAGGGCTGCACGTTTGTCAGCAAGGACAGGGCACTCAATGAGAACGTGCTCTAAGCTCATTCGCCGCTGGCAGCTGCTGCAGACACTGGGGGAGATTTGCTAAAATGATGACCGTAAGATAACAGGCATACACCAAGTCTTAGCCCGGTAACAGATACTTCCTGAGGACGCGTCAAGTCAAATGGAACAGTAGGACATACTGTCTAGTGGGCTTAAATTCACGCTTGTGTAAGGGCAAAGCCCCGCCACTTCACTTTCCACTTTTGGCGAAAATGAAGTTTAATTTTTCTATGGCAGTCTCTATTGCAGAGAGGAATTTTCACCGCCTGAGGCAAGTGCAGAGCTTCTCTGGCCAACGCATCTGCAGCTTCATTACATTTTATGCCACAATTGCTTGGGTTCCATTCTATCTGCACTTTACCATAGGGAACCTGCATGAGGAGCTCCGCTATCCATTGTATGAGGAAGTGAGAAGGTTTTTGATTACATTGCAGTGCCTGAATAGAGCTTAGCGAGTCAGTAAATATCACAAATAGACCATTTTCTGTAATAACTAGAGCACTCTGAGAGCGCATACCTCCGCCAAGTGAGCCAACGGTAGCAAAAATTCAAATTGGCTCTGAAACCATAATTTTTTTTGCATAAACTCGAAAATCTAATCATTTGTGCCTTTTTATATTAATAACAGCTTGTTTAATTTGTTTGAAGATCCGTTCATAACTTTTTGAGTTATACTGTTAACAAACGTTATTACAAATATGAGTCAAACATACAAACGAACCAACCGATCTGCATCAAAATTTTATCATTTATGTCTTTTACCATTACTAACAACTCCTATAATTTCATAAAGATCCAATCATTATTTTCTGAGTTATTGGGCTAAAAAGCAAAAAATTAAAAACAGTGAAAAACAAACGAACGAACAAACGGATCATTACTAAAATTTGGTCATTTACTCTTTGTTATATACCTAACAACTCATGTTAATTTCATCAAAATCCATCCATAACTTTTTGAGTTATGGCATCAAGAAAAATGACGCAGACAAACAAACAAACAAACGGAAGGACATATCTGTTCCTCCCATCATACCTAACAATCCCTGTAAATTTCATCCAAATCGGTTCATAACTTTTTGAGTTATCTTGGTGACAGACAGATAGACAAACAAACAAACAAACGGACAAACACGGCGAAAACATAACCTCCTTGGCGGAGGTAATAAAAGTGCGCTTTTACTTGCACGCTCCTCTGCGATATAACAGAGAATAGGTTAGATAGGTTTATAACACACAGATAAAACATTACAATAACTAGAGCACTCTGAGAGCGCATACCTCCGCCAAGTGAGCCAACGGTAGCAAAAATTCAAATTGGCTCTGAAACCATAATTTTCTTTGCATAAATTCCAAAACCTAATCATTTGTGTATTTTTATATTAATAACAGCTTGTTGAATTTTTTTGAAGATCCGTTCATAACTTTTTGAGTTATGGCATCGAGAAAAATGAGGCAGACAAACAAACAAACGGATGGACATATCTTCACCAAAAGTTGATCATCTGTTCCTCCTAACATACCTAACAAACCCTGTAAATTTCATCCAAATCGGCTCATAACTTTTTTGAGTTATCCTGGTGACAGACAGACAGACAAACACGACGAAAACATAACCTCCTTGGCGGAGGTAATAAATTTCAGAGCTAGGTAAATAGCATATACTGTAGTTCCGCAGTGAGAATGCCGGCACATAGAGGAAGTCGAGCCTTGACACTGAAGTTATCTGAGAAAACCCCAGCTGCAGCAACATCATCCTGAAGGGAACCATCAGTGAAAATTTGTGTATGGTGTTGATATTTGTTATATGTAGATAAGATCGGAAAACAGTTGCTGCCATTGAATAGAGGAGAATGCCTCTTTAGAACCCAAATTTAAAAATGATTGCACTGGATGTTCAGGAAAATAATATCTGCTGGACATAGCCATTGTTGGGATGCTAGCCCGTTCGATATTCAGCTCCGCAAGAACTTCATATGCTCTACCGGCAAAGGGTAGCGAAAGTTGAAGAGGGCGATACAACTCGAACGGATAATACTCTAGGATAACCTGGCGAATTGGGTGTGTGCTCACAGACATGGCTCTGGAGGCATATGTAGCAAGCAGCTGCTGTCTCCTGATGGACAGTGGACACAGATTAGCTTCTATTTCTAACTTGTAATTCGGGGTGCATTTCAGGGCGCCAAGCATAATCCTTGCTGCTGCATACTGGATTCGGTCTTCTGCGGTTAGGTGGTTTTTGGCTGCCTTGGCATATAAGAAGGAGCCGTAGTTAAGTTTCACCAGGATTCTGGCATTACAGAATCGGTAGAGAGAAGTGTAATCCGCACCCCATCTTCTGCTTGCAATAATTCTCATGAGTTGAAGGTCAGCCCGACAACGGTCTACCAGGGAACAAATGTAACTCGCCCACGTTAGGTCTCTGTCAAATGACATACCAAGAAATTTGGCTTTTGATACAGTTGCTATCGTCTGATTGAATAAAGAGAAGGGAGGAAGTTCTTGGGATTTTCCACGGGAAAAAGCGACAACAGATGATTTGTCCACGGATATAGTGAGACCCCATCTCTTGGACCAGGCTTCTATACGATTCAAAGCACCTTGCAAGATGTTGCTGGCCTCTTGCAGTGATGGTTGACTGGCCCATAAGGCGATATCGTCAGCGTATAGAGAATAGGATAAGGAGTTAGGTGCACCGAGAAATACATCGTTGATAAAAAATCAGTAAATAGTGTAGGACTCAACACGATCCCTGAGGAAGGCCGCACTGCATATTCCTGGATGTGGAAGATTGTTGTTGGATCTTTACTTTTATGGAACGCTCATTAAGAAATTCCGAAATAAATACAGCCATGTTCCCTGTTATCCCAACATCTCTTATTTTCCTTTTGAGTAAGTGATGCCAAACTCTATCAAAAGCTTTTGCTATGTTCAAGAATATTGCAATACAGTGGTTTCCAGACAGGAAGCTTTCCCGAACAGCACTCTCCAGGCGGCACGCTACGTCCAGGCTGTTATGACCAGTACGAAATCTACTCTGATTGGGATCGAAGAATGAAGAAAGTTCTAGAAAGGATAATAGTCTTCTGATAATCTTTTTCTCCATGATCTTGGACATGCAATTTGTAGGAGTGATGGGGCAGTATGAAGAAGGTGACATTGCTATTTTACCCAATTATAGGACAGGTGTAACTATACCTACTTTCCACTGCATTGGGAAGCTTTGGGAGTATACTCAATTATAAAAGTTCAAAAGGCCGTATTTCTGTTGGGTCGTCATATTGTGTAAAAAAAGCAAATGGAATTGTGTCCGCTCCTCGAGATTTAGATGCAGACTTGGACAGTGCTAATTGGAGTTCAGACAACGTTACCTGCTTATTACACCCCACGTCTGCGTTGTGCTCAAAATGGAGAGGTATGCTTTCCAACTCTACCCGAAGTTGGGTAAAGTCTGGGTGAGTGGAGATAGCTTGTTGTGCAGAAAAGTGCGTTACGAATGTATTTGCTACTGCTTGATGAGATACTAGAATTTCACCGTTTTGTTTTAGTATTATTGAGGAACAGTTTCTAGTGTTAGAAAGGGACCTGATCTGTTTCCATATTTTTGCAGCAGGGGTACGTGCATGAATAGATTCGAGGAATAATTTCTAGGATCTTTTCTTTGCTTCAAGAACAGTCTTTCTGAAAATGGCATGGGCTCTTTTATATTCAATCCAGTAAGCGATGTTACAAAAGTGATTTCGGTATTGTGACCGGGCTCTGTTTTTGTTACGTTGAGCTCTGGCGCACTCTTTATTCCACATCTTCAAATTTTTTTTTACCAACTGTGTGCTTTGATGTTGGTATGTGGATGTTGGTAGCCTGTAGAAAAGCATTTATTATCGCTTGGCAAGAAGAAGTAGGGTTATTACCATTGGTTGGTATGCTAAGAGATTCTTGGAAGGCCTTCCACAGCTTTAAGGTTTCACAATATGGCGGTATTACTAGTGTCATTTTGGATTTGAGACGTGATAATGATTGGGAAGAGATCGATTGTACGTAGGTCAGGATCTGGGTGCCACATCAGTTGGTGTGCTATATCAGGGGTGGCCAAAGTTAAATTTACATGGCTTAGAGAACCAGAAGAGGACAGGAATGTGGGTTCCCCGTGTTCAACAGGCACATATCATATTCTTCGATAATTTGAGCGATCACTCTTCCCCGCGCATCATTGTACGCGGAGCCCCAGAGTAGATGGGGCGCATTGGCATCTGTACATAAGATAAGTGATTTAGGTAAGTCGTGCAGTAGGAATGGAAGTTCTCGGCTCAGTATAGCTGCTCTACTTGGTCCTTTGACTTGGCGTAGAGCTTGAGGTCGTCCATGTAAAGCAGGTGATTGAGCTTCATGGTACGACTGTAGTTGTAGCCCTGGCCGGCCTTGTTCAGTGTCTCGGAGAGGGGATCATGGTCAGGACAAATAGCAGTGGAGATAGGGAGTCGCCCTGGAAGATGCCTCGTTTGATGCTCACCTCGCCGAGGTGTTTGTTGGCGCTTGTGAGCTGGGTCTTCCAGTTGGGCATGGTCGTCGCGATCAGATTGCGGATGTTGCCGGCAATGCCGTAGATGTCAAGGCATTCCAGGAT
>LQNS02278148.1:50998-62678 GCA_001587735.2 Parhyale hawaiensis | reverse complement strand
GGCAGCTCTCCAGATGCCAAAGACATCACAAAAATACAATACAATGGGTAAGCCAGCACTCTAGCACATGAGTGCAACAGCTTGGGATGCAAGCCATCAGGGCCCATAGCAGTGGACACATCAACAGACCTCAGCACAGAGTACAGTGTCCACACCCAGTGAAATGTGTTAATCAAAGAGTTTTTCTTCAGTTGAAAGGTCTGATTTATCTCAAAAAACGATCAAAAAATTCATTGTTGTTCCAGGTGATACGGTAAGTATTAGAAGGTATTTACATGAAAAAACCTGCTAATAATGTCAAAAGCGGCACTGGATGCTACTGGTGAAATTTTACTTCATAGTAATTACAACAGTGTGGCATTAAAAGTTAGATTTTAGTTTTGTTTTATGAAGGAATTACGTTAGGAAGGACTTGTAACAAGCACTGAGAAGTGTACAGAAGATATTGTACTATGAGACCGTAGCTGAACTCCACATCATCCTAAGGAATTCTTTGTATTGTTAGGTTTATAAGAACGTCATACAGAGTATTCACCCACGCGGTATGTACGTCGTCAATAACCGAGTTTTTGGGCAGTTTTTCAACATTAGCTAACTGTCAATGACATCTGCCTGCTAATCAGGCCTGCACTTATGTAGAATAGAGTGGAGAAAATCTTAGAAAACTGCTGTAGCTATCTTAGGCTATCTAGAGGTAGCAAACCTCTGCACTGCTCAGTGTCCACTAAAAATTTATTTTCTCTGCCTAACTGGCGTTGTACTTTACAGGAAGGTATGGCAGGCAATCATCCATCTGTACCAAATGAGGAATATGAAGCCCAATTCTATGGCTTTTCTCCTTCTTCATTGGTCCAAGGATGTAAGTAACTTAGTGTTTCCAATTTAGTTCGCTTTTCATGACTAAAGATATACCACTAGCTATTTTGCTGAGTGTGGCATATAGAAGATTTTAATATGTACAATTATGCTCATGGTAGATCTAGCTAGCTATGTCGAGTTCAGAAGACCATACCGATTTATTGACAGTTTAACAGTTTATTTTTCCCACCTCTCACTCACTTGACTGTTGACACCATGTAGGACTTAGCTCTGGGAATTGTGCTGTCTTCACATCTTGATACACTTGCTTCACATGGAGAAAATAGCTACAATATTAATATAGTATATGACTAGTCTTGAAAAGCCTTTCATTAGATTGTAGGATACTTAATCCTTGTCTCTCATTTTGAAGTTTTCAGGTTGCTGTCGGGGCATCAGGAAGTGGCTTCCGCCACTCCTAAGTACCTGTACCGCCAGTCTGTAAGGCTGCAGCCGAGCGGCTCCGCCATTCACCATGTGCCGTCTGGGACAGCCAGCCGATAGCCACCTCGAGGCATGTCCTGGCGCTGCTTCTCATGCCCACTTGTGATGCCATCAAGGCAGATAGGCCTACTCTGGTGCCTACCCCTCTCCCTCAAGCATTACTTGCTTTGACACCAACTTTCCTGGTGAGCTTTGCTCTGTATATNTATAACTTGTCCCTATCGTAATATATATATTGTATTAAAAAATCTAACAGAAAAACATGAAATAAAAAATGCAGGGTGCGGAGCACAGCCTCGGTTATTACAACTAGGCCTTTGGGTGGCTCTGCACCTTTAGTGAGTGCTAGTATGAATTTAATTAGCATGGCGCTCAAGTCTTCTTTAATACAGTATGTACCTTGCTCTCAACAGCAGAAAACTAAATACTTGTTATTTTTTTATTTAGTCTAGCATTGTGTTGAAGGCCCCTAGACTACCAACCAGCAACGGCAGATGTAAAGGAGCTCCTCCCAGTTCGAGGTCTAGCACTATACTGCCAGGAGTTCCGGCCATCAACCCTTCTTATCAGTGCTGTAGCCAGGAGGGTTTTTTTTGGTGTCTGTAGCCCCCCTTGGTTCCTGATTGTTAAAAATTATCTGTTGGACTGTATGTGCCAAGTCTGCTGAAATAATGCATGTACCCGAGCAACAATGGAACTGGGGGTCACGTGAGGCCCAGGTGGCATGCCCCATTAGCGCCCATCTGGGGCCCAGGTACATTTTTTGAACAGTTTTTGAATTGATCTCATACAGAAACCTAGCATCTGCCTACTAGAATCCTAGATTGGCCCCAATTGGTATCCCATATGGGTTTGCAGAGAGTAGACGCACTATTTGCCAACAGTTATCTACTTATTACCCAGTGGAGCCCATAGATGTCCCTGGTAAGTTTTTTGAACAATTTTTTGAGGGATTCCACATGAGTCACTAGACTCTTGCTTACATAGATCCTAAATGGGCCCCAGTTGGTGGGGCCCATGCAGACCCATGAAGATATACCTACTCAGCAGTTTCCCACCATCTTGGTACCCATTCACAGTCCAGAGGGCTTCACATGGGATGCCAATAAGAAACCTACTTTTTCAAAAAGGTTTTCGATGGGTATCTCGTGGGGGATCCAGGTTTTACCCATATATATCCCAGAAGTTTCCCATGAATTGCCCACAGAATCCAATGCCTAGCCTGGGATTGAACCTACAACCTACAGAGACCACTTACCTCACACTGACGCCTTAGTTCACTCAGCCACAGAGACCTATTTACACGACTTCAGATTACTGTAAATCTCGGTACTTATTTTAATGGTATGTGTTATAAACTACATTGTAACTTGAAGACGAGTATTTTGGTGATTTGATGACAAAATTGTTTCTTAACAAGATCCAATACTGTAGCCAATGTAGGATATAGCTTGGCAGCCCATTTGTTTCCCATGTGGGAAACACTATACGATACCTTTATTGGGGAAACGCATATGAACTCATATGGGTCTGATGTGGGAAAACCTACTAGTTGTAAATGTGGGATGTAGCTGGGTAGCCCGTATGTTACCCAAATGGAAACCACTACCTG
This sequence comes from Parhyale hawaiensis, assembly GCA_001587735.2. Taxonomy (NCBI): domain Eukaryota; kingdom Metazoa; phylum Arthropoda; class Malacostraca; order Amphipoda; family Hyalidae; genus Parhyale; species Parhyale hawaiensis. The sequence continues at coordinate 59,764 of LQNS02278148.1, read as the reverse complement.
TTGCCCACATTAAGAATTCCCACGTGAGCCTATATGGGTGTAATGTGGGAGTAATCACCCACTTGCTAATGTAGGCTATAGCTGGGAAGTCCATTCATTACCCTTGTGGAAATCACCATATGCCACCCACAATGGGAAAACCCACTGGAACCCACATTTGAGTGATGTGGGAATACCCACTATATTGCTAATGTGGGATTTAGCTGGGCAGCCCATCCGTGACCCACGTGGGAAACCTATATATTGCCCATACTGGAAATCCCATTTGCGTGTGAAGTGGGAAGACCCATCAATGTGCTAATGTAGGACATAGCTGGGAAATCCATTCGTTACCCATGTGGGAATCACCACATGTCACGCACAATGGGAAAACCAAGGGTTACCCACATGGGCCTGACATGAGAATACCCACTGGGCTATATTGTTGCTTTAGGATTTAGTTGGGAAGCCAATCCATTATCCATATGGGTAACACCATCAGCCCATATTGGGAATCCATATGGGAGTGATGTGGGAAGACCCACTATATTGCTAATATGGGATATAGCTGGGAAGCTCATTTGTCACCCATTTTGGAATCCCCAAGCGTTGCCCACGATGGGAAAACCCGCTGGAGTCCACATGGGCTGATATGGGGGACCCACATTACTAGCAAAGTCGGTTATACTTGGGAAGCTCACATTTTCCCCGTATGGAAAACTCCGCGTTTCGCCCATGGTGGACAACCCATATGGACCCAGGGGGTCGTAACACGGGGCAGGCCAAGTGTATGTACCCCAGTAAGAGCCCAAATTATGCCGTGAAGGCAAGCAGTTGCCCATCTTCTCTCACGGCCCTCATGTGGGGCCTAAGAGTCATTTTTGCTCGGGTATCCACTTGCATATTGTGGCGCTTACTGACATTTGGTATTTAACCCAGCTCGATTATTAGACTGTTGTCCAATAGCCCTCATACTTTTCAATTAATTGCTCCTAATCGTCTTTCTTTTAGATCAAGTTGAAACTTTCAAAAACATTTCTGTAGGTTATCACTACGAAACAGGTTGAAGAGATCGCTCAAAAATATCCGCGAACTAAAGTTATGAGGCAAATACCTAATATGCCATCTTTAAGCTCTTGCAAGCTGGCGAGAGGGTCGTCGACATCGTGTGGGAATTTCAGGTTTCCAAGTCGACAGTCGTGAATTCCAAAAGCTTGATTAAAGATGTCCTGGGTCTTGATAAGACGTTAGGTTAGGCCAAAAAACCTATTTGAAAGGTTTTCCATTTAAAAGGGTTTCCTCATACTGCATACAGCTTTGAATCAAATGTATTTCCCGTAGCTAATTATTTCTTGTATTGTTCTATTAATAAACGAAACGTAGGTTATTAGATTCCATTAGAGAGGCGGTAGTAGACGAACCAACAGGCCCGTTCTTGAAGACACTGAAGTTTACGCCCCGTCCCTCTATGAGCTATTGCCATTATGTTAGTAGGTTATAAAAGACTGGGGAAAAGAGAAGAGAGAAAAAATGAGGAGGGAGAAGAGTCCTAGCAAAAAAGATGATCATAAATGCACGCAATCACGACCAATAGCTGCTGATATGCGGAGTTAAGGTTGTCAGACAGTGAAGTTGGAGCGGAAGAGAGAAGACGGATTTGTGAAGCCTCAGAGGCTTTGGCCGTTAGGAGTGTGCGACTCCTGGAGAAGGAATCCTTAGCTATGGGGGATGTCTCTCCCTATGTAGCTATATCAAGACGATTTTTAAACTCGTTGACTGATTCCGCACAAACAACGTCGGAAGAGAATCTATTCCAAATGCTGACTATAAAATATGGAAAGAACTGCTGACTTAAGGTCGTTCTCGAGCTTTGTGCTCGAGTTTTTGACTCTTTCGCAATCGATCATTGAGGTCTCTTTCAAAGAGTCCCGTTGTTGGTACGTCGTTGAGGCCATTCAAATACTTCAATGTTTCTGTTAGTTGCCCCCTGAGTCGTCTTTGCTCGAGAGAGATCAGACCCAGTTCCTTTAGGCGACATTCATACAGCTTGTTTCGCTGTTGCGGGTGTAGCAACTTACAGCATTAGCCCACGTATGGGTGGCAGTACAAAGTTTGTTTGGGTCCAACAATCTTGTTCTTTATCTCTCGACAGTAAAGCGGACGGTTATAGGGACTCCGTAATACCGCTGTATAGCTACTCTTCCAATATGCAAATGAATCTGCCGTTAATTATTTTTTTTTCAATGATGCAGCAGCTATGAGCCTACAACGGTATGCTTTAGGTTGGATTGGGTCTCCGTCCAAAACCGCCTGATCCAAACCTCACGCCACTAACTGGATTTTGGAAGATGATTCTTCCCAGTTCCCAATATGTGTCAGTACTACCCAAGATTCAACTCTGGTGTGCTATTCGTGGCATCAGTTACTATGATCGCGGGAGCCTCAATGTAATCAGTTGTTCGAGATTATCACTACCTTAGTTCACTAAAGGTTTCTTGATTCCAATATTGCCTCTCTGCATGAATGCTTGGATACTTCCTGCATATAATAATAAGCGCCACCTTGTACGGGAAGTTTCTACAGATAGTTAACTAGAGTTCTTAGATCTTTGGTGTCTACTCTGACAAGGATCCACCAAGCTCAGATTTCAATCATCATAACTTTAAAGGAGGCAATCAATAGATTTATCAACCTACCAACCTAAACAAAGTTCTACTTGGTTCCACCGGGAGTAAGGTACAGAAACACACAACACGCCAATCGCTTTATGGTTAGTACGGTATCGTTAAATCTTATAGGCAGGTACAAACAACGTTTGACAGAGCGTTATGTGGTCGCAGCCACCTAGCCTACCACTGCCAACCTGCCACACCACAGCTGAGTAAGGAATTAACAGATGTGTAGTTGCCTAGATAGTCACGTACTACTCTGCATCTTCGGGTCCCCTATTTAAACAAACTTCAACTAGAGCTGGCCTAATATAGATCCACAATATAAAGGCGCTGCAGAGGTTGCAATAAACTGTTGCCACCCCAAGATGATACCAAGTACTAATACTTGGTAGTATGGTAGGTTGACGATCCAGTTGGAATCAAAGTCTCAATTAATTTTAGGGGAGTGCATGACTGGTGTGAACTCACTTGGATGATGAACTAACATTTGGAGGTCAAGCTGTTGGTAAAAATAAAATATATAATAATAATAATAACTAACAGCATTCCAGATTTTGCTGTTTTGATATATGTACCTACATAAACATATAATAATATCATATGAAGTTAGTAGGGGTGAAGGCTTCATACCCTCCTCAAAACTATGTTTTCTATAGACAAATATTTAGTAAAGCTTATCGCATTTAGTACCAAGTCACCTAATCTCGCTTCTCATTTCATATCTCATCCAAAATCCACAAGGTATAATTAGGAATTCTACTAATATATATATATATATATATACACACACATACATAAGGGACTATTTTGCTTTGCATAATATTCGAACTACTTTTGATTGATTTATTTTCATTATAATGAGGGTTTTCCCGCCGTGTCAGAACCCAAAACCACACAACAACGATCTAATTTTCATAATATAGTTTTAGAAGTCAAGTCGGAATCAGATGAGCTCCTTTAGTACAACCTCGGCCAGGTGCACCATGTCTGGCAAGAAATAAGGTGCAAGCACCCTACACTGCTCAGCCATACAGCGCAGGACAAGAGACGAACAACGAAAAGAGAAGACAGAAAAAGCGAACACTCTTGCGGGATATCCCTTCCTTGGCTTTTGATTACCCTATTCAACTTGAAATTTCTCTTACCTACTATATACCACTAAAATATTCATCAATAATCAATCATTCTAAATTTATTCATCACCACGGTGATCCAAAGGCAATTCAACTGTAAGATTCATAATCCCACTTCTACTAATCCCCATGATCTGAGAATTTTTCTCTTTCATAAGCTTATATAAACTACTATCGATATACACTGGAGTTCACCTCAACCGCACACAAATATCACAACTTTACATACATCGCCAAATAGGCCGTCTAAACTTCCAAAGAAAGATTGCGGAGCACGTAGTGTGTCAACAGAAACGGGGAACCCACGCACGAAAATGCTCCCAGATGGAGCCGACGCGCACGGAAATAGCGAGTGAAGAAAGAAGAGGAAAAATAGACAAAAGCAAGGTCAATAATTCAAGTTAATGTTAGCTAGGTACTAACCTCGTACAACCGTTTTTCCAACAATCGATGAAGGCCAGCAGCATATATGCGGCGATTACAGCAGGAAAGCCAGGAGGGAAATACGGTGGCTGTGTTATGCGATTCCACAATAGTCCATACTCGAATTCAATTCAACCAACGATTACTGATTTCAATAGTCATAAGCGACACCGTGAACTAATCTTTCGACAGTCGATATAATTTAAATCTGAAAAAAAAGAACAATATGAGTTATGGACACATTAGCCATCCCATCACATCGCAGCTGAGGTATCAATTTCGTTGCCCTGCGTTGGACTCTTTCCATGTTATCGATATCTTTGCACAGTTGTGGCTACAAAAATTGAACAGCAAATTCTAAGTGTGGCCGCACTAATGCCTTGTAAAGGGAGCGATGAAGTCTTTGGACTTGTATTCAAAATTTCTGGTGATGAATCAGAGTAGCTACTCTGCTTGCCATTTTCACGCTCCTGTCAACTTGCTGACTGTGCTGTAGTTTGTTTGCAATAGTGATTCCCCAGTCACGTTGTAGGGTGACAGGAGCTAATTCTGTCCCTTATGTTTTCAATGAGCCGTATGTGCATTATTTGTTGACATTAAAGCTCATATGCCACGTTATGCTCCATTCCATGAGGTGGTCGAGGGCTTGTTGGAGCTTGGCTCTCTTCGTGGCATGATGACATAGTTTTGTATCATTCACAAATCTACTGATTTTACTACGGATGTTAAGATCCAGATCATTGATGTAAATTTAGAACAGAAGTGGTCCAAGCACGCTACCTTGTGAAACCCCTCATGATACCTGCGTCCAGACTATTTACTATGGATCAGGGAAGGGCTTACGGGTCGGCAACAGCGAGTGAAGCTTAAAAGAAAGACGAGCGCCTGGATGCAGGTATCATCAGGGGTTCCACAGGGTAGCGAGTTTGGCCCACTTTTGTTCTCAATTTACATTAATGATTTCAGTCTTAATATCCGTAGTAAAATCAGTAAATTTGCGGATGGTCCTAAACTATCTTTCTGCCACGAAAATAGCCAAGCTCCAACAAGATCATGACCACTTCATGGGATGGAGCATAACGTGGCAGATGAGTTTTAATGTCGACCAATGTTCAGTAATGAACATAGGGCTGGTGAAACCTTCAACCCTATTGAAAATGAACGGGATGGTATTGGCTGCTGTCACCCAACCACGTGACTTGGGAATCACTTTAACAAACAAGCTACAATACAATCAGCAAGCTGCCAAGAGTGTGAAAATGGCAAGCTGAGTACTGGGATTCATCACCGGATATTTTGAATACAAGTCCAAGGACATCGTCGTTCTCTTGTACAAGGCATTAATGTGGCCACACCTAAAATTTGCTGTTCAGTTCTGGTCGCCCCATCTCTGTAAATATATCGATAACATGGGAAGAGTTCAACGCAGAGTAACGAAATTTATATATACCTCAGCTGCGAAATGATCCGTATGAATGTTGCCTAAAAGAACTAGGTCTGATCTCTCTCTCTAACAAAGACGACTCAGCCGGCGACTAGAAGAAACACTTATCAACCAGTAAACCCGGAGCTGCTACCAGCTCCCACCACACGAGCCTCAGCTTCGGCACCCATCGCCACAGCTTATGTACTTCAACGCTCTTTCCATGCTAACCCAGAGGAATGGCAATCACTTGAGTACACGACTGGTGAGATACGCTTCATAATCATGTATGTTGGCTGGTTCACTGAGATCTCGTGCAGTTGAGGCCTGTTGAACTTTACTCACAGTACATTCCGGTATGTGTATGCTCCCTATTAAGGTGTGACCTTGCCTGAGCTTAACTTTCAGCTCATCAGTGTTTGACTCCTCTTCCGAAATTGAACTTTAGAGCTTAGGTCTTCAGAAGTCTCATTCGGAACACTGTAGGGAGTGAAATGCACTTTCTAATACGGCAGCATGCCTCATCAACCGCGGGTGGGGCAGACATTTCATTTTGAAAGTCTACACCCCATTACGCAGCCCGTGTCTTCCCTATCAACATGGAAACCCCCACAAGTTCATCATCTAAGACCAAATGTAGTTTCTACAGAAACGCTAATCTGTCCCGTCTACCGCGCCTTCCTGGAAGATCATTGTTAGTGTGTAGCCGTCCCGGCTTGAACAATCAAGGTTCGGGTAGCAGAGAGAACAGAACGGTACTTACGCCTCTAACGTCTATTGACTGCCTTTTGTCCAACCTAACCCCAAGTTCCTTTAGGGCGAGATTCAACGTAGAGCGTCGCCGTAGCAGTCCTATACCACATAGCGTCCCACTCGACGTGCATGCAGGCTGCAAGCCCCCAGTCACATACTGGCCGCATTTCCGCCATGTTACCTAAGAGGTTACTACCCACCTTGACCATAATTTAGTCAGCTACTACTGAACGTTAAGTATTTGGACCCAATCGATAACTGCGCTGTACCTAGTAGCTACCTGCCTTTACACCTTGATCCTTGGTTGCTTTCTTTGCCATAGTATACTCGTTGGGCCGTCGATAATAGGTCCTACACGACGTCAAATGAGCGAGAGTGAGAAAATATGCTGATGACGAGCCAAGGGTTCCGAAACGCGCCCTTTTTCTCACCAAAGCTCAAGTGAACTTGACACCGTCAACGCCTCTCTCCTCCCCGGACGCCTCTCTCCTCCCCGGACGCCTCTCTCCTCCCCGGACGCCTCTCTCCTCCCCGGACGCCTCTCTCCTCCCCGGACGCCTCTCTCCTCCCCGGACGCCTCTCTCCTCCCCGGACGCGTCTCTTCTCCCCGGACGCCTCTCTCCTCCCCAGGACCCTTCCCTCCTCCCGTTGCTGGGAATTTGTGCGTGGGCATAAGAAGCGAAGCCTGCACATGCCTCAAGGTAGGCTAGCCGTCAGCTGGCTGTCCCAGACGTCACATGGCGGCTAGCGGAGCCACTCGGCTAACAACCTCTCAGACTGGCGGTGCTTCAGAGCGGCGGAAGCCACTTTCTGACGCCCCGACAGCGACCTGAAAAACATTTTTCAAAAAGAGATGCAAGGATTAAGCTTCCTACTTTCTAATGAAACGCTTCTCAAGACTAATCGAATATACGAAAATTGTGACGAGTTTCCACTCGTAAAGCAGGTAGCTATAAGACTTAAGGCAACAAGACTCCCTGCACTAAGTGTGGTGAGAAAAAAGGTAGTGTTCCGGCGCGTTTGATTTGTCACAAGCATGAATTTTATTTTTAGCTTTTCCTAACAAACTCAGGCTCAAAATTCTGCTGTTATACTCCTATTGTTTTTAGCTGCCAGAGTAGATAGCAGCAATTAAGCATCTAAATATCCATAGAATCTGATAATGAAGCAGTGCTCTTGTCACTTTTTTTAACCTTCAGGGGATGCAGCAGCCTTGTCAGAACTATTATACCTACTTTCCCCTCTATTTTTCCAACAAGTCGGGTGATTTTTGCTCAAAATGAAGCTGTTGTAACCCTATTATTTCCTGTGCACCTTGAATGCGTCAATTGTTAATGAATCATTTCCTGACTTCTGGAAATAGTCTTATGAAAGCACTTCATAAGTCGGTGGAGCAAGATCTACTAAGACTGCAGACCAGTTAGCCTCCTCCTAAATACTATCAAAACCACTCCAAAAGCTTTGGTCAACCAGCTGACATCACAGTTGGAAGCTGGTTTTTTAACAGTTGATAGCACGTATAAGAGCTTCCCTACAGGCGTTTCACCTTGTGATCTCAATATGTGGTTATTACAACCCATTCTCGTACCTCATACCTCTCGTCTTAAAGGAGGCAATGATGACAGAACAAAGAAATACCAATAGGCACATGTAGTACAGTAAGTCCTCCCTATTCGCATGTTCTGTAGTCGGGGTTACGGGTATTCGTGGCCATTGAAAATGTGGCAATTCTTCTATATTCGCGGGTTAGGTTTCGATTACTCACGGTTTGTATTCAACTGCAGAATTATTTCTTTTAAAATTCCTATTGTTTTGTGTTGTTCTAAGGTGTCACGGTTTCCAGACCTTGTGGAACGTAACCTATTTATTTCCTATGTTTTAGTTGTTCGTTATTTGCGGATTCTGTATTTGCAGCGCTTCCTTGGAACTTAACCCCCGCAAATAGCGAGGACTTACTGCACCTACTCTGGTACAGATTGGTGTAGCGATGTACAAAAACGCTCATATAACAGATAAAAATGGCTTAAAATGTAATGCAGATAGGGCCCAATGCATTATATTTGACACTCTGCTCCCATATAAACAACTGCTACATCCGTTCTCTATCACCTTCAATAACTTTGATATGAAACCTATCGTCCCACAGGAGAAGGAGTCACAGAGCTATGTATGTTTTATAAAGTGTACAATAATGAGAGGCATTGGTTGTATTCTTCTCTCCTTGCCTTCAAGGTTTTTGGGAGAGACCCGTGCTGCATGCGGAGCGCACTCTTTCACTTTGGAGGCTGTCATATGTCGAATTAATCAGTTCTGTCGGTGCTTCGTGTCCTGGTCGGCTAGGATTTGGAATTTGTTGCGGGCATCGGCTTTTGGTCGTATTGGC